>SADC01000662.1:0-33427 GCA_004194705.1 Ditylenchus dipsaci | reverse complement strand
GGCTCATGGCTGAATTTAAGCTTAGCCGGCTGAGGACACCGCCCTGGTTACAATGCAAATAAGCGGAAACCGCAATTTCTCTACAAATCGTTTGTTTTCACTCATTTCAACTCAAAAAATAAATAATAATAACCCTTATTAACCAGTATTAAGATATTTTAGTTAAAAAACTTTTGACGTGAAAACATTTTTGTCGCAGAGCAAACATAAAAATTTGACACCGGACTCGTTTCAGCATTCGAGTTCATGTAAACTGCTCTGTTACTAAAAAATCACTGTGAAAATTTTAAATTTCCCACGCGACAAAAAATATTGAACACGAAACTTTTCGCCAAATCAAATGTTGTCGTGAGTGGATCTTAAAATTCAACAGTGACTTTAATATATTTAGCAGTTTCACAATGGTATCTATTTCGATAAAAACGAATTTTGGTGTCAAAAATTCATTTCCACTTAGCGAAAACAAATTTTTACCTCAAAAGGTTTTCAACCATAGGACAACCCGTTATAATGGTAGCGATTTACCCGAGGCTGAAAAAAAAGAACAAAGAGAGAAGTACCTAAGGCCAAGCGAGAGATGACAGCAATCAACAGAGAAGAGAGCCGAAATTTATTCTTCCAATTACGACACACACAAAAATCTAAAAAAGGACCGATAAAAATTGAATTGTCCATCCTACCAATAAATGACATCACTTATTGAAATATTTATAACGAAAATATGAAAAGTATCGAAGATATTGCATTATTGTGAAAAAAATCTGTCGAAAAAATAAAGATAAATACAAGCGCGGCCTCGGAAAAACGTGGGAGGAAGCGTGTGGCTCGAGATTTTTTTTGTCAAAAATTCTTTTCAGATCACACCCTAAAAAGATTAGTGGATTTTTTCGATTCTTTTTAATTTTTAATACAAATTTATTATTCATTTTTTTTATATTCTAAACCAGCTCGTAGTCTTTTACAAAACAGTACAATGCGGAAGTAATAATAAATACAAAAAGCATTGGCAAAAGCTCTTCAATCCATAGATAAAGAAACAAAAAATTTAAAAGGAAGTTTAACTTGGCCGAAAAATAAAAACCATGGAAACGCCAATGCTACTCGTTACACCACATTTTTTTCTTTTGTTATACAAAAAGTAATTCAAGATAAGCACCAAAAATTTCTCTAGCAAGCAAAACTAATGAAGATGAAAAATTAGACCCTACTCAAGTAAAATGAAGCGTTAATATTTCGTCTGCGATAATGGCAATAAACCTTTAGGTCCCCACAGCCTATTGCCCACATCCAAGTATTGAACAAGTTGCATAAAGACCTCCATTTATGCTAGCCTATTTTTTCGAGATCCCGAGACATAGTCTTGATCATAAAATGCATAAATAAGGGCCAAAATAATCTTGAGACCAGGTTGGTATCCTCAGCTGGCTGAAGTTAGCCGTCTGAGTCCTAACTCAGCCATCAGCCGCTGAGGCTGACGGCTGAAGTCATCGTCGACTATACCTGGTTGAGATCAGTGTTTCCAAAATGAAAAATGAAAATGAAAATGAAAAATGAAAATTTTTAAAATGAAAATGAGAATGAAAAATGAAAATCGAATGAAAATTTTCATTTTCATTTTCATTTTCCATGATGAAAATGAAAATGAAAATTTTCATTTCATCAAATGAAAAATGAGAATTTTCAGTGAAAAAATGAAATTTTCAGTGAAATTTTCATTTCATTCTGCTAACTGTACATTTTCATTTCATCAGTGTATTATTTTCGTTTCCTTTTTTTCCTTCTCAAATCTAATGCTGTGGATAATACCTCTGTCCGGGGATAACATCTCAGGCAATTTTTTAGCTAGAATCTTGATACCGAGATCCCGCTTTAGAATTGGGAATTTCGGTCTCAATACACTAAGATATAAATTTCTTAGTTCCAAATATGATTTTATAGAACACTGACAATTGTTAGAAACTAGTTTCCATGGCGCGGCCCGTGCACAACTAAACCAAATGGTCATCCACCGGTGGCTATCCAAGTGGTCATCCACTTGGATCACAAAAAAATTTTACGTTTTTGGCTTCCAAAACCTGTTTTCTGCACAAATTCGTGCATTCTAAAGATGGTTTGACAGTAGTGAAATCACGTTTTGATGGTATTTTACAGTTTTCGTAAATCTTGCAAAACGCGGTTTTGTACTACTGCCAAACCATCTCTAGAACGCTCGAATTAATCAGAAATCAGTTTTGGAACCCAAAAGAGGGTAAAAATTTTTAATCTAAGTGGACGACCGCTTGGTTTAGTTGGTGCATGGGACTTCCAGATGATTCAGCTACTAACATGATCACATACACTAAATGTGGTCTAATATACAAGTTGGGTGTGTACATCACCTTGGAAAGCACCATCTAGTTACCACTTCCTGGAAATAACAATCTACTACCGCCCAAGGACCACTACTTAGGCACTTCCACCTAAGTACCGATACCTTGCATTTTCGCACTGCCAAAAATACAGGTTCAAGGGGCGAGCACACAAGAAGAAGCTAGGCTAATCGACGACTTGTTTATTTCAAAGAAACAACAACAGTAAACAGACAGTTACAGAAAGATGTTAAATTGTACACCGGAATATAGACTCAACGAGGACGTTGCTTACCAGCTGTGGAAGAAGACCTACCCCGAGTGTTGCTTCTTGACCTAGACCTGCTGCGACTTCTTGACCTGGACCTTGACGGAGTGCGTGAACGACCTCGCTTGTCGATATCCTAGCGAGTCCATCAGCCTGAAAATAATGGTACCAAAGAAACTGGAGTAATACGATGACTACCGCTTCATTTCTGGTACACCCATTCATTCGCAAAGCTGCCATTCAGAGAAGCCATTGAGACTGAGGAGCTTGAATGGTCCCAAAGTAGTCTGTCTTCACAGCCTCATTTTTTAGAACTATAGATCAAAACAACACATAACGACAAATAAAATAAACAGTAAAAATAACTGACTTGTAGTGCGACCAGTTTCGTAGGGACGTGAGTCCCATACGCGCTGCAGAGATTTCAGCCAGACCACTATCATGAGGAGGAGCAAGCGCTTGACTCAAGTTCAATCATGATATCCCCAAAGTAGACGCCAATGCCAGATTCATTTGATAGCAGGAGCCGTCGGTACAGACCTGTAGATAGTTGATAAAAAAGATATAAAGGAACTGTTCTCTACATAGCGGTAGACTAACTTCGATGACAGGAGCAGCAGCTAGATTCGGAATATTGTAAGAGTTTGTTGACGAGTAGGCACAGATGAGGAGAAATAAGTCACTGGAACGGATAACGAGCGACGATTCGAAGAGAAAGCTTGAGCACCAGAAGCATTATGTTTCGATCAGTAGCTGCAAGTAAAAAAACCATAAAGGTCAACGTGATAAAAGGACAAATTTTCAGTGAAAATTTCATTTTCACTGAAAATTCTCCTTTTTCATTTGATGAAAATGAAAATTTTCATTTTCATTTTCCTCTTTCAAAATGAAAATGAAAATGAAAATTTTTCATTCAATGAAAATGAAAATTTCATTTTCATCAAATTTTCACTGAAATTTTCATTTTTCATCGTGTTTTCATTTTCATTTTGGAAACACTGGTTGAGATGCACTGACAGATGCACTGACCACGACGACCACTTTGTGGTCGTTATATGAAAATACCATTTTTAAATATGATGGGTTACAAGCAGAGCAGAATTTTGTTATTTTTGGTAATGCTATTTTTTGAATAGGTTTCACAAAAGTCATTACATATGATTATTGTAACCTATTTAAAAAACTAATAATGAAAGAATACTGATTGAGTTTGCCACCCACCATTATTTCAAAATTATATTCATATATAATGACCACAATTGGTCAACGTGGTCAGCAACCTATGTCTCTGCGAAGTTATATTTCAGCCGGGTCGTGTCCTCTCAGCCTGCAAGATATCTCATTATTTAGCTGAGATTAATACCTTCCTAGATTCTTATACCTTTTTAAATGCGTATTATAAACGCAAAACCAAGCTTTGCAAATATGACAAGACCACTTTGTGGTCAACGTGGTCGTCCTAGGGTTAAATAAAATATTTGACGCTAGTATAGAATAAAGTCCCCTCTCTCCGAAACTCATGCCATTTAAAACTTAATTAAAGAGTGCCCAAATATATGTCCCAGACCCCGGAAAATGTGCGTAAACTATTTTTCAGTCACAACCAGTGCTGGTGATTCTCCGCTCTTGGCTCCGAGATTTATCGCTCCGAGCCAATAGAAACAGCGAAAATTTTGCAGGGGCAGAAATTCTAAAGCCAAGAGCAAGAGTAAGAGTTCTTTTCTTAGTTAATAACGAAGATAACTATGAAAATAACGAAGATAACTTTTCAATTAGGACTTCAAATTCTTAGAATATAATACCAGTCCGGAAACTTATCCGCCAAACTAATATTTCCATATTTTGCTAAATTTTAGGTGGTCCGAGTGAAACCACATAAAAAACACCTATCCTAAAATTTTATTTTTCTATTTAGAGCATTGCTATTTGCATATTTTTTTTAAGCGTGAATTTCATTTTTAAAATTGAAATGCAAAATCAATAACCACTTTTTAAAATTGACTCTTTTGATCCGCTTTTTTGATTTTATTGTTTTAACTACAGTAAAGTGATCTCGGAAAAGGCGGAAGTAAATCTTCAATTGCACCATCCGCGTTTTCAGTTAATTTTTTCATGTTGATTTTGCTTCGGCTTAAAAAAATTTAATTAGTCCCACTGAAATTACCATCGATATGAGACCAGTGCTTCATTTCGAGAAGCAATTTTGAATTTGCGTAAAATTGTGTAACAAAACTGAATTTGATAGGAAAGTGCACACGCCTTTGTTTTTCGCCCTTGCATTTTTAGCTCTTTTGTACAATCGGGCCACCTCTCGCCTCGGTCCCTCTGTGGTTTTTTTCAGAGTTTTCGCCTTGGTTCCCCCTGTTGTTTGAAGGTGACTGTAGGCTTGCGTTCAATTAGCAAATTTTCTACCTTCACTCTCACTCTTCATTAGACACACAACAATCCTTTCACTCTCACTCACTCTTAGTGTGTATCCAAAGTCTGAGTGAGAGTGAAAAGCAAACTGAGAGTTGATGCAATTTTTAAAAAACTTGAAATGTAAAAAGGCTGAGAGTGAGAAGCAGACTGAGAGTAAATTTTTTTGAGTTATTTTTTAAATATTTTTTCTTGGTTACCGCCACAAATAGTTATAAACACCATAAACTTCATAGAACTACCCTAAACCTAAACCAAAATTATCAGAAAAAAAATATCAGGTGGTAGAGCGCGAAAAAGCTGCATCAGAAAAAATAATGAGATAACAGGCAGGACCGTGTCTTTCCTTGTTTTGAGAGGATTCAAGAAGTGGCCTGGCAGCCTATTTCATGTATGGATTATTCTGGTTTAATTTTACTAAGTTCAGATTAATATTTCCGAACATGATATCAGTGCAGTTGTATACCAAAACACTGGCAAGACTTTGAAGAGTCTTTATTTGGTAAGCCTATCTGAATTTGAAAAAAAAATCGTGTTGATTCCGAACCTAAAAAAAATAAACCAGAATTCATCAATAAAAAGGCTGCCAAGCCACTTATTGAATCTTCTTGAACAGGCGGAAAAACACAGTCATGCCTGTGATCTACTTAATTTTTCTGATGCAGCTTTTCGCGCTCTAGCATGTACTATTTTCATTTTCTGGAAATGTTTTTTGAAAAAATCTTGAAACCAAGCCATAACTACTTGAATTTTCGTCCGAAAGCATCCCTGGTTTTTGTATGCAATTTGTATGCAGAGGATCTAAAGTTGTCATAAGAACGAGGGACCGACTAATAGTATTAATAGGATAGGGTTTTCTATCGCATTGATTTAATGATCTATTCACCTGAAATCGGCTGAAAGAACTAGAGTTGAGAAAATAGCGGCTATTTATTTTTCGGCTATTTAGCCGTTGAAAAACCCTAGAAAGAACTCAACTAGATTTTTTAGAGAATGCATATTATATCTTTGATCGGCATGCTATCTTTGATATTTAATGCATTCCAAATCATGGGAATGCAATGTTTATTTATTTTCTTTAATTTTTTTTCATTTGTAAATTTATTAAACATATTTCAAAACATATATTTTTTCATAAAAAATAGTTTTATTTTTTCAAACCTAAACCTTCTAATTTTTTCGACATTATTCCTAATTGTATGAGGATGACTCAATATTCGACATGAAAACAAGAGATCATGTTATAGCATTCTAAAACATCTCGAAAAAATAAAATTTTGAGATGGTGATCATGCTCACATTTACGCTCATGACAATTTTCAACGACATGCATAATTTTTTGCTTTGCATTATTTATTTAAATTTTTTAAATCTATTTTTCTGATATTTTTATCCTTGAAGAATGTAATCTAACTTTGCCTCTCTTCACCTTTAATTTGTGCTCTTGTATCTTAACACTAGTGCGACTAAGCCTCGACGGGGTACTGGCGCCCGGACATGTTCCTTTGTCAATGATAATGAAGGGACAGCGTCGCCCGGAGAAAAGTTTTGTTAGCCAAATTTTTGATTACTGTAAAGAGAGCAGATATACATAAGCCCCTAGGAAAAGAAGGAAGAGGTGGCGGAGTAGTGTAATGGTAGCGAGATGTTTTAGAATGCTATAAACAGTATCTCTTCTGTATCTCTCTTAGTAGCTCTCTTTAACAAATTAGTACAGTCAACTCTCGATACAGTGTAGGCTGGGGGACCAGGGAAAATATACACCATATCGAGGGTTACACTATATCGAGGGTACACTGTAAGCCAGTTTGGCTTAGAGCTGACTAACTGAGGTTGAAAAATATACACTATATCGAGATCTACACGATATCGAGGGTACACTGTATCGAGAGTTGACTGTACTATTTAATATGCAACAAAAAGTGCAGATTACGAGCTTTTTCCAAGGAGCAATAGAAATCTAAAAGAAGCTTGGCAGTTTTCTATACCTATGAGCGTCTCTTTGAAAGGTATGGGGCACAAAAGCGGCATTCTTTGAAGTGCGAAAACTTGGTGCCAGTACTGCTCTTGACTTTTAACGGTTATTATTTATCGATTTTTCATACTTTTGTTACGCTACTTTTCAGTTTAATTGTCCAGTGTACTGTTTCCGTCTAGACCGCTCCAGTCTGAGATGATCTCATCGATTTGATAAATGACTTAGGTTTTGAAGTGCATGTGCTAGTTTTTTGAGATGTGTGAACCGCTATGGCTGAGGTAATCGATTGTTTTACACTCCAATGAGTGGATAAAGGAGGTTTAGCCATTTTCGATGGAAAACCGAACCTACAGACAACAGAAAACCGAAGCTGTCGAACATTTTCACAAATTTCGTATTTCCCTTATAAATCAATTTTAATAACTACATAGCAAATCTGATACTTATGAGTAATAATATTTTTTCACGTTCACTGTGTTTGCCATCATCAGATTAGATAATTCAGAAAATAAAATTTGCGGAATCGGCTCGGTCCCTCCTTAATATTCCAATTTTTTGAATTCTCGCCAAATTTTCATGTTCAAAATATTTTTTGAATAAAAAAGGCTTGGTAGTCATTTATGATAACTACGAAACTACATAATAATCATTATTTAGATCGAAAGAAAAATTCAAAAAATTCGGCAGGAATTCAAATTTTTTGACAGTAATTGGAAATCTTTAATCTGAATTTTTTTATCAGTTATGTTTCTGCTAATCTGACTGTCATTTACTCGAAATTAAATTTGTTTTAGTCTGTAAAAGCTTTATAGTTAAAGAGATGAAAATAGTTGTCTCAAAAATTGATTTTCTCACACACCAAAATTAATTAATTTGAAAAAACTAAGAGTGTGTCTCCATTTCAACCGCCGGGCTTATAAAAAAGTAAATACTAATGCGAAAGTTTTTTTCCGACTGAATTGATTTTTTTAATGAACAATAGTTTTTTACTTTTTTTAATTTTTTTCTTAATTTTTAGTTTTTATTCGTCTCCTCCGCTATCAAAAATACAAAAGGCGCAGTCACCATAATTACGAACTATTGTATGCCCACAATAGCTCCACAGGTGTGCTTGTTTCTATCTAAACTGACCTGAATCTGGCTGTCCTTAATTATGAAATTTGGCCTCATTTCGGAACCCCTAATCTCCAAAAAAGCAACAAGCACTGAAGACACATGTTTTTATTTTTGAAGTTTTGAGATCGGCATCGGCCTCGCGCTAGTTATGAATAATTGATGCGTTGGTACTGTTTGTTGAGTCACGTGTAACTGTGATCGTGTTCTAAGTCAATGATCGACTCAAGAAATAACGTTTGCATGAGTAAGTAGTGAATTTATTGATAAATTGTCATTATCACTATTTTAAATCATTTTTTTTATCAAATATTTCATTATCAATTTATTGGTGTGGGCTACGATGTAGATTCCATGAAAAAACTGTCTATAATATTTTTTTATTTTTTGAACTCGGTTTTTTTCATTAAGAACTGTTTGAACACCTTAACACATTTCTCATATATCATAGACTTCAAATTCAACTTCATATTTTTGATTTTTCTAACTAATTTAACACATTTTTATCTTTTAATAAATTTAATAAAAAAATATATTATTGCATTAATATTTCTAAAGGCTCTAGGGCTGCCAAAAAATTAATAGTAAAATAAAATTATAGAGAATGAATCATTTGCCTATTTTTTGCTGCTAGATTCCGAATAAACCGTAATGTAGTCTTCAGGACCAGCCTGATGGAAGGGTAATCGACTCGAGCGAAATAAGTCGTAAGCTTTTCCTTATTCTACCTATTTTCTATAAAATTCTTTTTTAGTCCTGGAATCAAACAAAATAAAAGTGTAAATTTTTCGGCCATAGTCTATCCAAAAAAGGTAGTCCGTTGGGACCCTAAAAACTCATTCGATCTCACCTCATTTGATTCAGAAATTTTTTTCAATCTTTTTTCTAGCTGATTGCAGTGTGTGAAAACTTAAGATCAGTCTGATTAGTGACTCAGACCGTCCAGTAGACGCTTAAGATTACCAAGATATGTAAACGCAACAATTGCTATATAGGTCTGAATGTCTGTGTTCAGCATAAATCTTCTGTATATCGAAAGAAAAACTGTGACTACCTTAACTACCTACTGCTCAGGTCACAGCAGCCACATATTTTTTCCACGCATTGGAGCTGAAGTGTTGAGCGTCCAAAAACAAGCTTAGACACTGATGAAACGAGTTATAATTTCTGTGAAAGAGTAAACTTTGCCTCCGCTTGTTATTTTATCGATTTGTTTATATGGAACTGACAAGCTAAATAACATGTGCATGCGTAAGGTTTAATTATCTTATGTTGATTATTTTATACTTGATTTCTAGCTTGGAATATTACTTTTTAAAGTACTATCAGGTTTCATGTGTCTTATATTTCATATTTATATTTCATCTCATATTAACAGTTTACCGTTTTTCCTTTAATATGCGCGAAATATTTTGTATATAAAACCAATATTTTTGGCTTTTGGCCATTCTGGATGGGGTTCTGATTGATTCTAAGGGGTGATGTAGTGGTGCTGGTTCGAATCCACCTGGGTGTCAACCTTTTGAATGTCGCTTTGTTTGAAAGGACTTCTTTGAACGTTCTTTTGGTGAATGGCTTTTGCGTAAAAGTACCATTGTTTAAAAACGGCGTTATTTGAACGCTCCCTTGGGTGGTTTCTCTAAAAGGCTTGCAAACGTTTGGTATAGAATTCATACACATTGGCAAAATTGAAATGGCAAAAAATAAATGCACGACTAACCAAACCCCTTTGATCAAACGGTTTGAAACCAACCGTTTAAACGGATTTTTCAAACGGTTTAAACGTTTGAACCCTGATTATTATCTGATTATCTTTACTATAGTAAAACATTGATTTGAATAAACTTGCTGAGACAACATCAACTTTTCAATTGCATTAATAAACTCTACAGAATATCTCAACATTGATAGATCTATTAAAAAAATTGTTTTACTTTTTTATTATAATGAAAAATAAATTATTATAAACAGACAAAATATTTTCGAAATTACTTTCTTATAAACTTTGTTATAAATAAAAAAATCTGAAAAAAAATTGAAGTTAGTTCTGGGGCCTTTCGTTGTATCGTAATATTGTTTTGAAAGCTAGCGTCAAACTTCAAATCGTACAACAATCTACAGTGATCGGGCTACGAAGTGTTTATTAATATTTATAATTTATACTTGTTTTCCAGCTTAGAATATCGGCTTTTTCTGTATCATAAGTCTTTCCATACCTTTTCATATCCATATGCATTTTATATGATTCACTAGAAAAATATATTTTTATAACACCATTTTGAGCTATGTTCGAAATTATCTGTCTTTTCAATTTCAGAAAATTTTCATTACATCTTTTTTATTTGATTTTGTAAAAAAATTCAAAAAAACTAACAGCGACATCTGCATGTGTAAGATTTTATCATTTACACTCGCCTTCCAGCCTGGCACATTTTGATTTTTATATATAAGAAGTGATTATTTTTCATATTTATAATTTATTTTATATTTCATATCTATATTTCGAAGATATTTAGTGAATAAGAACCGCTCTCGTCCAGTCCCTAGCCTTTTTTCTTTCTGTCATGGCTTGTTCACGTTGTTAGAGTTAGAGTTAGAGTTCGCGTTAGAGTTAGAGTTTGGGTAAGAGGTGTTCATGTACACGAAAACCCGAACTCAAACTCTAACTCGAAGGTGTTCACGTACTTCGAGTTAGAGTTAGAGGTCGAGCTTGAAAATGTTCATGTATATAGCTTAGATAGCTCAGAATCTCACTCCAAAGCCGTCTAAAGCACTGAAAGTTAGTTTTTAGGAGGTTCACTAAAATAAAATCCAAGTTATATGCATGAACACCTTCAAATCCAACCTCGAACTCTAACTCTAGGTACATGAACACCCTCGAGTAAGAGTTAGAGTTTGAGTTCGAGTTAGAGTTAGGATCAGAGGTGTTCACGTAACCAAAATCCCGAACTCTAACTCTAACTCGAACTCTAACTCTAACAACGTGAAACAAGCCATCACAGTGAATTCTGGTGCACCTTGAGTCATCTGTTCTACCCAACCTGATATAAAACCAATATAGTAAATGAAGTGTTTTATTTGTTATCCGTATGGATTAGTGAATTGCATAAAAGACAAAAAAATTAGCTACTCATCATCTTTGTATACAAAAAGAAGATTGCAACGTTTTTGACAGCACCGAATACTTATTTAGATAACAAAATCAAATTCATATTTGCTGGCAAAAAGCTGGCAAATAAGCGATCACACTTATCTAATCTTTTTGATACAGTGCTGTAGAGTACATTCAATGAAAAGTGCTTGTAGACAGACTGAACATTAACTTAACTTAACTTTTTTATTCGGCAATCAAGGTTATGCATAATAACACTAATAGAAAGCCATAGCAATAATCAATTTTCTATTATACTATATCATCATTGAGTTTTCGATTCTGCTGGTAGACAAATGGCAAATCAAAATCAAAGAGAAAGAGAGTGAGAGAAAGGAGAGGGGATAAAGACAACAAAAATTAAAAAGCAAGAAACAATACAATAACAACAACAAAGTTTTTTGTGAAATGATAGCAGTGATCAGACCAAGAGTAGTGATGTTAGCATAGATCGATTTTCTATTGGATAAATAGATATAATTTTTGTGTAGATTTTGTTCTTTCGTCTATTATTTAAAATTATTTTTTAGTGCCAAGGGTGGGTTTTATCACTGGAATTATTGTCGTGATTATTGATATGATCGCGGACAAGGTGGGTGCAGTAGTTGTAATATTAGTAATATTAGATTAGCAAAGAGTTTTTATTTTTTAGATCAGGGAGTTGCTCGGTAGAACCAGCCCTTCTCTTCCTGCTACTACCCAATCTCCTACCACTACTACTACCACCTTCAAGCCGCCCCAGGTAATAGCGTAATAGGGGCTAATAGAATAGACCACTTATGATTATTTTTGTAAAGGGTCGATTTCTGACCAGCACTGGACCGGCGTTGAGGTGATTCTCTTGCTTATTATGGTGCTGGCCGTGTTGGTGCTCTTTACTGGAAAGTCAACCACAAGCGCAAGCAGCTTCTGCAAGAGCCCTCGGTCAAGTACAAAAGTAACAATATGTATAATATTTTTTGTTCTTTTTAGGAATAAATCTATCGAACTTTTATTCACTATTCTGCTCTGGGAAAAATATAAGGATAGAGAACGATACATAAGTAATATAGGACTTTTAGAAAAAAGTAAATGACAGCTTAAGCTTAATAGTAATACTGTGGTTTTTTATATTTTTAATAAGAAACTCAGGTCAATAGAAGTTAAACTTTTTTGAAATTTTTTTCCCTTTGTCACACTTTGCTAATATGGGATGCTTCTGGAGTAGAAGGTTCCAAGTGGGACAAATTCTATTGAAAAAACTTCTGCGAGTATGTTTATTTGTTATTTCAGGTAATGTTTTTTTCGTCTAAGTGAATTGTGAAAAATATTTGTCCGGGAATATGTCGGTTTGGTTGTTTATAACTTTGAATGCCATCACTAAATCAGCTATTAACCTTCTTCTTCCAATGTTTGAAGACCGCAAATTTTCATGCGTTTTTCGTAGCTAATCTTTTTCTTGCTAAGACGATAAAAAAGTCTTCTGGTGAAATATTTTTGAACCTTTTCAATTTTGTTATGTTTTGCTTATTTAGCATGTTCCAAATTTCAGTACCGTATTCTACTAGGGGACGAACATATGATTTATAGGCCAGTAACAATAGTGAGAGTTTTTTACTGGGCAATATTCTAAAGATCATGTTTGTAGTACTAAATGCTTTTTTGTTATTTTAATTATATGATCTTCAAATGTTAGCATTTTGTCAAATGGTTATGCCTAGTCAGAAATTGTTGAGTATTGGGAATATCATTGTTATTTAGCTTATATGTGTTGTTGTAGAATTTGGTCCAAGATGTAATGTCAGACATTTAGGGACGGATATAGGTAATTTCCATATATTAGACCACTCTTCTACTAGATTGAGAGCTTTCTGGAGTTCTGCTATAGATTGTTCGTCAGGAGTGCTACAATAGAGTTTCACATCATCAGCAAAAAGTTTTCCTTTTATAGTAGGAGGAAGTGAAGCGAGAATGTCGTTAATATAGATAAGGAAAGAATAGGACCTAGAACACTTCCCCGCGGTACACCTATATTTGTTCTGTGCATGCCAGACAAAAATCGTTAATTTTAACTGCAAAAGTACGATCTTTTAAAAAATTTTTGATGAAAGAAAATATTTTTCCCCGAATACCACATTTATATACTTTTCAAGTAAGAGATTGTGTGGAACGGAGTCAAAAGCTTTTTTGAAATCAATGTATATGATATATACAGGCAAGTTTTTTCCAATTTCGTCAAAAATATCATCGAAAGTAGTCAAAAGTTGGAGATTTGTAGATCTCTTTTTTAAAAACCCGAATTGGTTGGGACAGAAAAAATTAGTTTCTGAAAGAAATTCTATGATTTGTTTGCTAGTATACGTTCAAAGATTCTACAAATACAACACGTCAGTGAGATAGGGCGGTAGTTGTTCGGATCAGTTTTGTCTCCTTTTTTAAAACAGGTATGGTTATCGAAGTTTTCCATATTTGAGGCAGTGATGCTGAGTCCAGTGCTATTCGAAAAATCTCGGTTAAAGTTTGCGCTATGAAAGGAGCACAGTGTTTAAGAATTATAAATGGGACTTGATCAGGAGAAGTAGAATTTCTAGGAGGTAAGGATTTAGTGATCGTTCGAGTGATTAGTGATTAGTGATCGTTAACATTCAGATGATTTAGTTTTCCAGAAACCGGAGAAAAGGCTGACCTGTCGCAACATAAACTAATGGTCGAATTTCCGAGAACATAAAAAGAATGAAGACACGAAAGCGAGTCAGCAATCAATCAAAAACAACTTGACTATGCATTCGGAGGCACGATATCCGGATAGTGGTATTGCGATATTCAGTAACGGAGAAGTATGAATGCTGGAGTCAACAGTTGAGTTAACAGCAAATCACATACAATCTGTAGAAGACACTGCAGCGAACAGAAAATATAAAAAATCACCCGCACATCGCCTAATCAGAACAAAAATGATTCGAGAATGTAGGATGATCATTTGACACGGAAAAATATTTCGCGCTGATACTATATTAAAGAATCTTGTCCCGGAAATTCAGATATCAACAATTGCTTTTTCCTTAGACCATCATGCTTCATCAATATAAATTCTACAAACAATGAAATCTTTATTCTATGAAGCATGAGTAAATTAAGTAGTGAATCTGTTTGATAAGTATTATTTTCATGTAACTGAAAATAATATTTACTTTAGATAAAGAAAAAACATTGCACCCTAGTGAATAAAACATGACTTATGTTCAAAAGTTGATTTTAAAAATTGATTTGAATTACCGTATTACTCAAACAGTAGTCTTGGCGCTCCTAGGGAGAGGGCTATTATTAGAAGAGGGGGGGCGGTTATAATTATAGGGGAAAAATCTGCCTATTCAGTCCGATTTTCAGGAGGGCTACTATTTTTCAGCCCCCTTCTATTAGGGGCTACTATAAGAGGGGGGGGACTACAATTAAAGGGGGAGGGGACTGCTATTAACATACTTAAAATTGCTGTAACTACCCTTTGGAACAACGAGTTCAGGCTCAGAACTTAGGCTCAGGAGCAGGTTAATTTAAAGAGGACAGACAATATGGGGGGGGGGGCGGATAGAGGGTGGATTTTGACTAGAAAATGGGATTTTGCGAACTTAAGTTAAATTCATTTTATTTTTGGCCCTATTTTTAGGGCGGGCATCTCGTGGCAGAGAAAATATTTTGGAATTTTTTTCAAACTTTTTTTAATTACCCCGAAAATTTGGCCAAACAAGGCAAATTAAATAGCGTGCCACCACGTGGGACCGAACCCGCGTAGCATTTTCTTGAAAAACGATAATGCTTACCAACTGCGCCTCCGAGCCCACTTTTTCCAACCTGAAATAGCTCCCATTATGCTTTATAATGACTTTGCCAAAACGATAAAAACAAGAAAAAGCAAATTTACCCAAGCTTTTAAAATAACATTTGTATCTTCTTTATTTTTTTACAATCGAAAATTTTCTTTTTTAATCATTGATTATTATTATAAGTGTTACAAGTGTTGAATAAATAGCCAAAAAATAGCCAATATTTTGCGCGAATTCAATTTTTTTTGTTCTGAATTAAACTTTGATGGCAATAAAAAATGTTAAGTTCAAAGCTCACGAAGACCAAATAATTCACACCTCAAAGACAAGGGAAAAAGAAGCAAAGAAAAGCAAAGAGAAACATCTAGGCACGTAGCATAAAAACTAAGAGCGACCCGATATCAGCAAATCGATCACACTCAGTCTAGCCACCCACTTCGTTTTTGTCTTTTTCTTAACAGACAGATTGTGTGATGACATTCGTGTGTGTTTCCTGAGATATTGTCAATGGAGAAAATTGTGTTTTATCATACTCTTTTGGCATAATTTTTTCATTCACTTCACAGATAACTATATCAAAATTTTGTTTTGTTGTTTTTAATGCTTTTCTACTAATAATACTAATAATAAAAAAATGCATCTAGCAAAATTTGTGAAATTTGATCATTTTCGAATTTACAGTCAAATTCAAATCAACCCCACACAGTTAACTGAAATAACTGTATGTGAAATAAAGTTAAGTTAACTATGTATTTCACTGTAAAACACTTTTTACCGAATTTCACGATTTTCTCAATCAAACCAGAATTTTTTTGCGTTTTCTGTCGTTTGAACAGTTTTGCGCCCAATTAAACAGATTCGCCTTCAAGATTTTACCTCTAATCAACCATCATATATTAAAAATTATTTTTCTCATTTTGCAATATATTTGACGTAAAATCTGGACTTCAGTAGCCTTTTTATAGTATTCATGCAACAAGACACAACGCTTTAGCCACTGCGCGATGAAACCCAAGTAAAAGTCACCTTGTGCCCGTTTTAGCTGTAAAAACTGTTTTAGCTGTTCAAAACCCAAAAACAATAAATATCGCATGCCGCAAATGTAACACAATAGAAGACAACAATACACTAGAACACTTCAATGTAGTTTTAAACTGGACTTCTTTTAAGTTGCAATATCCACCAATTCTGCGGGAAGCGGACTCTTCGGATGCTTCGACTCGAAATGAATTCTGTAACTTTGGCATCCGGCATCATCGACATACCTAAGGATATATGATGGTTTTTTCTAAGGAATTTTGTTTAGTTGTCTTACAGCTACTATTTCTTTTAACCAGTTTATCTATGTATATGCATTGTGTTAGTGGTGATGATCACTGCTATGCCGCTCCTGATGACTCATTTGTTATTTGTGTTTTATATTTACTTCTGTTGGTCGACTCTTTTAAATTAAAAGTTTATTGGCTTTTTTGTAGATTTTATTCTGCAATGTGTCAGTCGTGCAAAGTTCTATATAATTTTTTAAGATTTGAGATACAATCTACTCTCGATATAGTGTAGGTGCTAAAAATTCGTTCTCCCCTAGAACCCGACACTTTTTTGCCCCCGCTTAAGTACGTTAAAGTAAATACAGTCGTTAGTTTTGAAAATGGGGAATTTTTTAAAGCATCTTATTAATGCACTTTACTCTAGAAAGTGAAAAAATGTTTAAAACTTATCACTTTTTATATTTGCTTAAAAATTCAATCAAAAAAAAAAAACACTGAAAGAACATCTGGCTCTGAGGAATCGGTTGCCGTATAGTATCCTCGAGTATCGTTTTCAGTCTTTTTAGACCAAAACCAATTTTCAAGAAACCCGAACCGAGAATTTCGGTTTGGTCCAGCAGTCGAAAATTGCAAATTCCTAAAAGATCATAGGAAGTTGGCAAAAGATCCCACTTGTACACGGCTGTTTTGGCCAACACTCTTTTCTTTACGAGAAAAAGCCCGCTAAGATCCAAATATCTACGGACTGAAGTGTTGCTCTTCTCAAAGTGGTGGAGCATAATGTGGCTAAAGTTGAAAGAATCATCATGCATTGTATTGATGGTGAATCCGGTGATCTTACGCGATTTCATTATTTTACACTAGGGGCAACAGGCGCCTATCGGCGCCACTATCATATTTTAGAAATTACATAAATAATAATCGATCACATACCCTTACCTGGCTAACCTTTTTAGATAAATCCTTCTTTATATAAGCATTCTAATTTTTATATTTTATATATTCATATATTCAATTTTAATGTATATTTATATTTTGAAGATATTCGGTGAATGAAAACACCTCTTGTCCAGTATCTAGTTTTTTTCTCACTATGCGATGATTTTTATTATTATTTACTTGCTATACAGCTTGAAATAGTAGACTTATATAGGTATTAGAGGTTTATTACATTGGTTTATATTTTATATTCATATTTCATCTTGTATTTCAATTTTCAAAAGTATTTAGTGAATGAGTACAACTCTTGTCCAGTACCTAGGCTTTTTTCTCTCTAAAGATAAGTCTGGTGGTAAGTCAGTCATGTTTCTGCTCAAGCGATCACTAACTGGAAAAAATCTTGTGCCCCTGTCCTTGTGCTCCGACATGACTTTCTTTAGGACACTTACTCGTGCTCTATGCTTAAACAAATGGAGAAGGGATGATTATTGATCAAAAATATTATTTGAAGAAGCCTAGGCCTGAGTAAACGAAAACTTCATTCAGGGATAACACTTTATACAATCAGAACGCCTCTGTTGAAAAAAATGTCGAAATATTAGTTTTGAAATCCTGAAAGCGGAAAAATATTCGACTAACGACGAACGATCTAGCGGGTAAGAAAAAAATTACCCGTACTTTCACGGAGCAGCCACTCAAAGCGCTTTTTAAAAGCGCATCTTGAAAGCTATAAGCCGTGTTTCCAGATTTTTTTATTTGAGTGTTAAGATATAGCCTTTTTAGAATGATTGATTACAAAAAAAGACCATAAATATAGTTTTTCTATTTTTGTTTCGTAACTTTTGAGCTGCGCTATAAGATAGTAATAAGATGTCTGCAAGAAGCTAGAAATTTCATATAAAATTTCATTCCTTAAAGCAATAAAAATGCTCGGCAACCTTTCAAAATGACCTGACAAGTGTTTAGAGCCGAATGACTATAAGCTTTTGTATGTTTTTTATATTCCAAAATCATCGTTATTTTTCTTCAACGAAAACCACGCGTTTCATTTTCCGCCATATTTTAGATGTAGTGACTGGTGAAAAAAGATAAAAATCAATACTTTTCGAATTTTTATACGAATTAAGAGTTACGCTATTTGTTACAACACTATATATTTGTTTAGAAAACAAAACCATTCAAGTAATTCAAATTTCGAATGGGTTAGTTTTTATGGAATTATTTTATAATTATGTTTTTTATTTATTTTATTTTTTTATTTTTCAATTATGGATAGCTCGATCATATTAGAAATCAATTAAAACTGAAACTAAACAGTGAAAAATTTCATTGTTTCTTTTTATTACTTTGTGGTCACAACTTTCGCACGAAATTCGCGAAAGTTGAATTTCAACTATTCAACTTCAAAAGGTAAAAGGTTACCTTCATTTGGCAAGAGCATATTAGCTGAGAAGACTTGGTACTAGTCATAAAGTCATGTTTTTGAATTAGACCCCTTGTCGTTTTTTCGTGATTTTTAGAATTCCGGCTTAGGCAAAGATACGCCAGCGTATGATAAAAAGGACTTAAACAGGAATCTAACATATTGGTATAAGATATGTTCGAGTCCATAGTATCATAAGCTGGCCTACCTTGACTAAACCTGAAGCCTGAAATTTCACGAAAAAATCGACAAGGGACTAAGGCAAAAACATGTATTCCGCTAGTATAGGTCCGCAGAAACAGGAAGACGGCAAACATATTTTTTTATTTTAGGAAAAAAATTGTTTAAAAAATTTTGTATGGAGAAAAAAACACCCCTCTTTATTAAATCAATTTGACGAAATTTGATATATTTCGAATCGAACGTTCAGCTTGGTTTTTAAAAAACTAGGTCTAGAATTTATTTGAATTGGCGGGGGACAGCCGTTGTCGTAGACCGCAATGGCCCTTTGAGGAACTCATAATTAGAAATACTTAACCTGAAAAATTGAGTTTCAGCCGTTTTTGATAGATCCACGAGAAAATCGTAGCTGTCAAAAAAATTTATCCCGAATATTTTTAGTCCACGCATATAGTCTGCTTGAGGTGAATAGGAACAGCTCTCGTCCAGCCTCTAGCCTTAATTCTTTTCTTTCTTCTTCTGAGTCCATAGTATCATAAGCTGGCCTACCTTGACTAAGTTTAAAGCCTGAAATTTCACGAAAAAATCGACAAGGGACTAAGGCAAAAACATGTATTCCGCTAGTATAGGTCCGCAGAAACAGCAAGACGCAAAAAATAGTTTTTTTTTATTTTAGGAAAAAGAATTGCCTGAAAATTTGTGTTTTGAGAAATAAACACCCTCTTTATTAAACCACGCCGATTCGATCTGATTAATGATCGAAGAGCACAATTTCAGCTAGAATATTTTATTTGAGTTCTGAAATAGTCTTTGTATTTGTTTTTTGATGTCCAATTTTTATCTAGCCTATGTCTAGAAATGTTTTTGTCGAAAAGAGAACAATATTTATTATAAGTGTGTACATGGAACATGGAATAAAATGTATTCAATTAAGAGTCAAAATCTATGAGTATAAAAAATAGTGATTGTTTAAAATTATTATTATGAATATTACGTATTATTTTGTCTTTATTATATAGTTAATTTATTATTTATGTTATGAATACAAAATTTTTAGACACTCTATGAACGCTTGATGAAATAATTTTGAATGATTTTTATTTTTTGAAAGTTTTTTTGCTTGAACATTTTATTACACGGTCGAAAACTCAAAATTTTGAAAAAAAATGAACTTGGCCGAATTTTTTTTTGTTATTTCTCGTTCCAAGATCTTATTTACCTTCCATTACCTACTAATTTTTGAGTATCGAAAAATCGAAAAAAAATAAGAATAGATTTCTGGACGCAAACAAACTGCAGTTTTCGAAAAGTACATTTCGATACGCTGGTTCAGAAGCGTATCAAGAAAAATTTTCAATGAGTGGGCTGAAGCCGCACAGAGGTCATTGTACGTACACCGTTTTCGTCTTCTATGGTGTTTTTATGATGAGAATCAAAAATTTCAGGGAGGTTCAATGCCTGGTTTATAACATCAACAAATTTTTCTATCTGAATTTTTTTTTACAATTTTTTTGAAAATGCAATACATTTTTATACTTATTATAATAAAGCATAATATTATTGCCGTGATATTCTAAGGTTATGTTACGCGTCGATTTTGAGATACTGAAAAGTCGACATTATGATCCCTTGATTTTTGAAAACCATATTTCACAAGATAATTAGACTGTAAAAATATTTTTTTCTGTTTTTATTGCCAGCCTGAATTAACTAGATATATCACTTTCTAACGATTTTAAAGTTTGTTTCAATTTTTTTATGTAATTTCACAAAACATTTTTATTTGTTTAATGAACTATTTTACATGTGACTGGAAATTGAGTAGACTTTGCATGTGTGAAACTTTATTATTTTATGTTTATCATTTTATACTTGAATTTCACATTGAAATACTTGACTTAAAAAGTATTGTAGTTTTGTATCCGAGCAGAAAGACATGAATCCGAGCAAAATTTTTGATCGAAAATGCATCAGCTTGTTTGGCCAGTCTTAGTGAGAAAAACAAGGGCATACAAACAGTCAAACCTCGGTAGCGAACTTTGAAACCGGCTATAGGGGGTCCTTAAATTGTGGGTAGACTTTACTTGGTGCCCCCCACGGCTGACCCACTTTTGATGGGAATTTTCAAAAACCAATTGCATATTCGTGTTTCTCGACCCGGATTTTCACCGAAACTGATCATTAGATTCAGTGAAGTGAAATTTTTTTTCGCGATTTGCCTTGGTCCCCCAGTGTAAAAATTTAGGAAAATTTAAAAAAAAATTTAAATTGGTACTTTTCTAATTTTTAAGGGAATATAGGCTGTATTGAGAGGGGAATTGAATAAAAGAAGCCACTTTTTGGCAACGTTAAAAAGTGAATGTTGAGAATGTTTTGGCTGTCTTACCATGTTTTTGAACTCGGGCCTTGGCAAAAAATAGACTCTATGCATTGTATGATCAAGAGTACTTCTCGGAATCATGTCTAAGGTGAGTGAGTGCGCGCATCTCCAACTCTCAAGCCCTGCGTTTTTAGCACTAGAAACGTGTAGAAAACATGTTTTTATGTGGCGGAAGACCATTTTCAGAAAAAAAATATTTTTCGAAAATTTTCACTTCTTCCCTTGTGGACCAAGGTAAAAACCTTGTATTAGGGTATTCTACCATGTTTTATTCACTGGAGCTAAACAAAAAGAGTTTTTATACATGTATAATCAAGAGTCTTGCTCAGAATTATGTCTAAGCTAAGGACAAAGCTTTTTTTTGCTGCAAAAAGACTTTTTTTTGCTGCAAATCGGCTTTTTTTTGCTGCAAATCGCTTTTTCTGGTCCAAAACTATTTTAGCTGTAATTTTGGCGTGGCGGTCGATTGGTCCACGGCCAATTGCTCCACGGTCAATTGATCCACGGTCAATTGGTCCACAGGTCAATTGGTCCACAAAATTATTTTCAAATTAAATACTTTTTTTCTTGTGAAGAACTTCTATTATTTTAACAGTTTTTCGATAATTCAGCCTTAACCCTACTGGTTAATCCACGCACCAACCAAACCAGGTGGTCGTCCACCTGGAGCAAATTTTTTTTTCACGTTTTTCATGTTCCAAAACCCGTTTCCTGGACTGATCCGGATATGCTGAAGATGGTTTGATAGTGGTAAAATGCCATTTTCTCGAGTATTTTTTGAGTTTTGGTGAAATAGAGTTTTTGGTAAAATCAATTATTCCCCAATACTCAAAAAATATTCCAGAAACCCATATTTCACTATTATCAAACCATTTTCAGCTTGCCCGTATTAGTCCAGAAAAACAATTTTTGCAACATAAAAACGTGAAAAAAATCGATCCAAGTGGACGACCACTTGTTTAGTCGGTGCATAGATTATCCATGAAAACTGAGGTTGGATCATAGAAAAACATTGTAAATTTTGAAATTTCTTTACCAGTCGACAATATTACTACCCGGGTACCAGTACACTGCCTGAGTTTTTCAACCTGGGTACGACCACCTGGGCACAACAAAACCAAGTGGTCGTCCACTTGGATCAAACTTTTTATGGTCTAATAAACAACCTGGGTACCACCTAGAAACAACCACCACCCAAGCACCACTACCTGAATACCGGTACCTGGTCAATGCCTTGGTACTAGTACCGTACTACTACCTTAACACCAGTTCAGCTTTCAGGGTCATTCCAGCAATTTTAACGAAACTATAAATTTCCCCACAAAATGGAATTTTACTATTATCAAACCCTCTTTAGAATGCTCGAATTAGTGTAAAAAACAGGTAATAGAACCCGAAAAACATAAAAAATAATTTAACAACAAAGGATGATCACTTGGTTTGGTTGGTGCGTGGATTAACCAGTAGGGTTAAGGCTGAATTATCGAAAAAATTTAAAATAACAGAAGTTCTTCACAAGAAAGAAAAGATTTATTTGAAAATAATTTTGTGGACCAATTGACCGTGGATCAATTGACCTGTGGACCAATTGACCGTAGATCAATTGACCGTGGATCAATTGACCTGTCGACCAATTGACCGTAGATCAATTGACCGTGGATCAATTGACCTGTCGACCAATTGACCGTAGATCAATTGACCGTGGGCCAATTAACCGCACGCCAAAATTACAGCTAAAATAGTTTGGACCAGAAAAAAGCCGATTTGCAGCAAAAAAAAATCTTTTGCAGCGAAAAAAAGAATTTTTGCAGCAAAAAAAGCTTTGTCCTAAGCTAAGTGAGTTCGCGCATCTCTAACCAACCAAGCCCGCTGCGATCTTTCGGGGCGCAGGGGGCTCGATATCTTGGAGTTGAGATGCGCACACCCACTTGTATTAAAAACAAATCACTCGAAAGTGACTCTGGATGCATGAAAAAGCATGCATACCAGAGTTTCTTTATGCGGTAGGCCCCAGTATTCAAAACTATGTTCACACTCTTTTTGTTAGTGGGCACACTGTGATTAGTGGCACTTTTTATTCACTTACTCCCCAATACAGCCGCCATTTCATTTCAAATTGAAAGGCGCCAATTGAAAAAAAATTTCAAATTTGTCTAAAATTTTTCCTTGGGGGACCAAGTGAAATCGCAAAAAACATTTTCACTTTCACAGAATCTGATGACAATTCCCGTAAAAATCTCAACCAGGATATGCAATCGGTTTTGAAAATTCCCCTCAAAAGTGCGTCAGCCGTGAGTGGAGCAAGTAAAGTCTAGCCAAATCGAGAGAGTCGAGGTTTGACTGTGAAAAATAAACATAGGCAATTCAGGTACCCAAGTCAATTTTTGGTCAAAATATTTTTGTTCAAAAAAAAAGTGGTCGGTCGCGCTCTAAAAAAACTTTAAACAACGAGAAAACACGTTTTAGTGCTTTTGGGAGGGTATCGAAAAAGAGCGTCGGGTTATTATTTTTGACATTTTAACAGCCCTTTTCATCTATTCAACTTGTCAAAACTTCCATTGATGTTAAGCAATAGGAAAAGATCTAAAGCAGGGTTGGAATACAAATTTTCAAAAAATACATTTTCTAAAAGAAAACTTTAGGGTCGGTAGGGTTGTCGAGCCGAAGGCTCGAAATCGAACTTTCGGCTCGAAGTTCTAATTTTTTCGAGCTTCGAGCTCAGCCGAAGGCTCCAAACTTTCGACCTTCGAACTTCGAGCCAAAGGCTCGAAAAATTTGACGTCTCAGCGACACTTATTTGCGGCTGCGAAGCTGCAGCGAATTTTTTTTCGAACTTTCGGCTCGAAAGTTCGAATTTTTTCGAACTTCGAGCTTCGAAGCCAAGCCGAAGGCTCGAAACTTTCGAGCTTCGAAACTTCGAACCGAGCCGAAGGCTCGGAAGTTTCGAGCTGCTTCGAGATTCGAGCCGAAGGCTCGAAATTTTCGAGCTTCGAGCTTCGAGCCGAACCGAAGGCTCGAAACTTTCGAGCTTTGAACTTCGAACCGAGCCGAAGGCTCGGAAGTTTCGAGCTGCTTCGAGATTTCGAGCCGAAGCTCGAAATTTTCGAAGCTCGACAACCCTTAGGCAGGGGCACAGATCAAAAATCACAAAAGCAGGATTTTGTATTCAAAAAGCAGTATTTTTAACCAAAAATCTTTAAAAAGCAGGACTCAAGCAGACTTGTTTGTAAATTTTTTAAAAGCAAAAAGCAGGATTTGAAAGCAAAAAGCAGGAAATTCCTGCTAAAGCAGGACATCTGTGCACCCTGCCTTAGGGTCGATAAAATTACTAAAAAGCTTATCTGATTTCAAATGAGCTTTTTTCCGTTTTGTTTCAGTACTCGTTTCTAGTTTTCTCATGCTAGTTTTACAGCTGTTAATTGTGTCTCTTATAGGTCAACAGGAACAGCTCGAGTCCATTCTGTAGACTTTTTCTCTTCACTCAAGTCAATTTCAATGGTCTCACAGTCTACTCTTCTGCCTAATACGAAACATATAGAGTGTGATGAACTTTTATTGGCCTTTGAAGTGTGTTTTATTAATTATTATTATAGATGTATTGACTGGTCGAAAAAGACAAAAATAGACTACAGTAGTTATCGACTTTGTGTAGTTATCGATCACTTACAAAACAAAAGTAACATTATTCGTGACAGCAATAAAAAAATAAAATAAATGAAAAATTTATAGAATAAAAATAAAATAAGCACAGTCAAACCTCGATAAGCCGACACCCTAAGAGACCAAACTCAGGTGTCGGCTTATCGAGGTGTCGGCTTATCGAAATTCGACTGTACTCATTCAGAAAGTAAATTTGCATAAGAACTTTGCATCATAAGTTCTAGGCCATTGACATCTTGGCAGCCCTTTTCATCATAAAACTTGTCAAAACTTCCATTTGATGTGAAGCAAAAAGAAAAGATCTGAAGCAGGGTTTGGAATACAAATTTTCAAAAAATACATTTTCCAAAGAAAACTTCAGGGCCGGTTAAAATTACGTTTACCAAAGCTGTTATTTTACAAGGACAGGCTTTTTTATTTCACCAACTTCTCCTAAAAGCAATTTGAACCATCTTTTGTCTAATTCATGCCTGAAAAGTGAATTAAGTATATCTTTTTGATTGATGCTGTCATCCTTCAATCATGCCTTGAGTATTTTCTTTCTTTTGTTCCCTTTTTTCAGCTGTCGTTTGGCTGCGAGATGGCAATTTTAAAAAAGTTTGCGATAAATTTAGACTTTGGCCGAGCTGGAGCATAAATTTATATGTTTCTGACACAGAAAAAAATCATCTTGGGGGCGAAGGCAAAATATTTGCGCCATTTTACCGCACTTTTTCTTTCTTTTCTTCTTGATCTTTTTCTCTGCTTCTGAAGTCAATTTTTATCGTGCTACAGTCATTTTATATACTCAGGCTGAAGCAAAACAAATAGAGTGGTATAAACTTGCCGGCTCTATATGTATGCTTTGGTCCCCCTGTTATGTTTTTCGCTAAAAGAAATTTTTGCATTGGTTCGCCAAGCTGATTTTTCTGAAAAAATTTTGTTTTAAATGATTTCGAAAATCATTCAAGTACACTTTTTGTGTCTAAAATACACATTTACGTGACCACCCTAAGATTTTATAGATCATTATGTCGCCATGGGTTGACCGCTGCAAGACCAGTACATTTTTTATTGTAAAGGATTGATGCAGTTGTAGGTTAATATGAAAAATTATAAATTTGAGCAGGCGATATTACATATCTTCAAATTTGTTTTTAGGCAATACTCTCGATAAGCCGACACATTGTCGACACTGATTTGACCAGATAGTCGACACTTTAAAAAAAACGACACCCCGAGAAGCCGACAGCCCCATAAGCCGACACCTCGATGAGCCGACACCCTGAGTTTGGTCGCTTAGCGTGTTGGCTTATCAAAGTTCTACTGTATTAATTTGTATACAAAGCAAGGTTACATTATTTGTAGGGTCGATGAGTTTCGAGTAATTACAAGCTCGACAACCTTAATTTTTGTGACAACACTGGATATTTATTTAGAAAACGAAACCATTTTACTAAAAAGAAAAAATTACATATTTTTTACTTGCTGAGTTTTTCGAATAGCTAATTAAAGATAGCTCGTTATGTGTTAAAGCAGAAAAGAAAAACCAGTTTTTTTAAATTAATTATGTAAAAAACAAAAAAAATTCTGCAGGCTGTTTTTTCGAATTCAATCACTAATTCTTTTCATGAAAAGACCTCCTACAGAAATTTAAACTGTCGCTTGCATGTGAAAAGTTTAATGGTTTGATGTTTATCATACTTTTAGTTCGCCGTAATTAAAAGTATTATATGTTTCATATACCTTACTAGTGTCGAGCGGCCCCTGTCGGGGCCGCGACTTGTGAATAAAGTTATTCAATACTAAAGTTAAATGTAGTTTATAGTCACGAGTTTTAATCAATTTCGATAAATATCCAAAAGAACATAATTCACCTATAAAATGATTTTTAAAGCGAACTTTTGCGGTACATATTTCCGCTGTTTTTAAATTTGAATTCACCATATAGAAATGTGAATTTTGAAGTTTATCTGATCAGGACTTGATTCTGAAGTTTATCTGATCCAGGTCTTGATCAGAGAGTTTATTCGTGAATTCAAAAAAGATGTCTGATTCAGATATTTATTTGAAAGTCAACCGATTCAGGTATGAATTAAGTAATTTATCGAATCCAAATTGAATACAGAAGTTTATCAGATTCTGATGTAAAGTCTGAAGTTCATGAGATTTAGATGTGAAAAAAAGTTAATATAATTCATATGTGAATTCTGAAGTTCATCTGATCTTGGTCTCAATAAAGGAGTTTATCTGATAAGGGCTTTATTTGGGATAGAATTCTGATTGACATGTAAATTTTAAAGTCCATGTGATTTAAAATTGGAATTCCGGCGTTTATCTAATTTTAGTCTCAATTGGAAAGTTCATCTGATTAAGGATCAATACAGAAAAGAAGTCAGACAGACAGACACATCGTTTTATTTATATGGATATTCTCTATTAACGCACCCGCACCTTATTGAAAATAATTTATTTTAAATTATCTATTTAATTTATTATTCATGACTCGAAAGAAATACAACTGCCCACTTGATTTTAATGCGTGAGGGTGAAACGTTTCGTTCTATTGAAGAGAGTGCATTGTCTCATTTTACTACGATGTGGTGAGTCGTCCCAGGTGGTGAATCGGCTAGGGAGTGAATTGTCCGTGCCTTTACTGGTGGAGGTTACGGTTTTTCTAAACAGATTTGTTAAGATCTACCTTTGTAGAAAAACAACAATCCCCGTATAATGGTCATATTCCAAGTTCAACAAGTTTTTTCTTCAAATTATGACTATCCAGAGGCGTTTTCGAGAAAATATGCATGAGAATGAGTAAGTAGCACTTTTTTAAAGTTTCAATATCGTTATTATTATAATTTTTTGAATTTTTCAAGGTCTATGAAAAATAAATATATTTAATGAATAAATAATTTATAAATGAACAGAAATAATAAATATTGATTTAATTGTTAATTTGATTATAACACAGAATAGCTTTGCGTATGCTGACAACAGCCATACACTGTGGCACATTGCACATGTGCATGTATAAAGCTTTATTTTATCTCGTGTTTATTAATGTAGTGTGTGTTTACTTTTTACCGAGATAAAAAATATTTGGCGCTGCTTGAATATACTCACCCCCCTCCTCTAATCATTCAATCTTATTCACGTAAGCTTAGGTTCAGGCTCAAAACCTACCTATCACGAACAAGTTCTTTTGTACACCATTTTTTTCAAGACTTTTATAAAAGACACCAAAAAACCAACTGGGGGACCAAGTTATATTTTTCGGGGTGGGCGCGATATTTTTTGGCCAGTTTAAAAACCTACTGTGATCATAAATCGCCATACAGAAATTGTAACACAATGAAACTTGTATGAGTATAAAGTATAAAGATTTAAAGAAACGATTCATAACCTGGGAAGAGCATGCAGCTCGAAAAGCACAGCGATGCATGTAAAAAAAGTTTGCGCGGACCAGCCTCATTCAAACAATAATGTTTTCGAAATATTTTGTATTCTTGCCTATGAATGCCAGCTGAATTTTTATTATTATAAATCAATTGTTTCTTTTCACTTATTTTTTAATTCATTATTTGTTTTTGCCCAATTGCCCACTCGATAGTAGCACTGCCCGGAGCGATTCTCAATTTTCTAAATTTTTTGTTTATAATTAAGAAGTTTTATCACATTGGAAGGACATGAAATTCGACAAGTGAAGCAATTTATGAAGTTAGACTCCGCGCGTGACTTATTGACACAATGAACTCTATGTTTACTATCAAATGAAAAACATATTCGGAAACTACCCTAAAATTAGTTCGACAACAGTAGTACTGAGTCTAAGTTTTATACATCAAAGGATGACGCCTTTGTGCCGCATACCTATTGGACACTATGAAAGAGAAGCCAATAGGTATAAGAGGCTATTAGGCTCCGCCTCTTTTTGACCAATATCTATTGAGCATTATTAAGAAAAAAAATATCAAGGTCAAACTGAGCACTTACTGCACCATGTTTATCTTCCGAAAAATATCATTCAAACCAGTAAGACTGCAACTATACTCAGACGTGATATTTCCGCTAGTTTTATATTTTCTCCGAATATTTAAGTGAAAGACAGAGAATCGTTTGAAAGCAGTTTCAAATATACCATATTAAACACTGTCTCAGGAAGGTTGTTATCAAAAATCATAGAGTAAGGAGTAGGAGGAAGCCCCACATCGATATCTCCTTTCAGAAAATTTGTAATGCACTTTTCATGCGTAGGCACCAGTTGTGGTCGGGTTGTTTATGTGATTGCACTTAGGGTCTCAGTATGTAATGCACTTTCATGATTATTATATTTTAATTTCGATTACCACAACCATTATATATTTGTTTTTACTCAAGCTGTTTTTTTGTTCGACAGTTGTTAATCCGGTAAAGCTACTAGAGCGTACCGAAACGATTGCTGGTGTAGATCTAAACAACCCATATAGGCAGCTTGAGACGTCTTTAAAAAGTATGGAAGGTTTGTTTTGAATCAACTTTTCATGTAATTTGTTTTTATACCGAGGCACTTCTGTATCTGAAATATTACAAAAAAGCGAAAATTTAATTCAGAATTAGAAAAGACGTTGTTATCAAGATGACCTAAAGTTAGAGTTTTTAAAATAACTGTTCATAACTACACATCAGATAGCTATTCTATCCAAACAGTCATTCTAACTGTGCTTTATTCATAGGAGTGTACAATACAGATAACTTATGAGGCAACTTGTTAGTAAACTGTATTTTTTGTGAATTAAATTGTATTCCGTTTATTCAATTCGTGTAAAAATAAATTAAATTTAGATAAATTCAAAAGTATATTTATTCATATTTATTTTGAAATGCATTTTTCATAATGAATTTTTGACTACTCAACATTTAAAAACTATTTTATGCTCATTTTTTTCGTTACAGTCAACGCTCGATTTTACATACACCTTGGTTCGGTCCTTTCAATAATAGACTACGTCAAATTACCCTTGCCATTTAACAAGTCCTCCCATTTAACATAGAGCTCGATCCAACATACGGTTTGCTTAGTCTCCAGGCCGTATGTTAAATCGAGCGTCGACTGTAATCCTGCATCAATCCTAATTACCATCTCACGCTCGAACCATGTGTGGATCTCTCTGCTGAACGCTATTTCTAGCTTATAATGTGACACTATTATAACGAAAATCACTAAGCATCGTGGATAGATCCACACGTGGTATTAAAATTGAAAAAACATGAGAGTAGTGGTCATGTGTAACTATTTTGTTTATTTTTTTACATTTTCATTTTATAAATAAATATTCTCCTACAGTAAAAATTTTGATTCTCATGATTATAAACTTTCAATTGCACAGTGACTTATTCCTGCAAAAAAAATCACAATTTAATAGTTGAAAATTTCAAGCACACGATAAAAATACAGTTTTTATAGTGAAATTTTTTATGCTTGTTTTTGTTTTGTTTCATCTTTTTGTTGTCTATGATTACCAGCATGAAGCAGTGACCGAGCATACACAGACTGTTGCAATGGTGTAACACTCCAGTGTACTGATAAATTTACGAAAATGACATGTATTAAATACGTGCAGCTTTTATAAAAGGAAAGCATGAAGCATGTTGTGAAAGATAGTACTCAAACATTTTTGATTTGTCAACTTCATCTTTTTAGATTAAAAATCATGCATTTTATTATATTTTCAACAGCTTTTTAATATATAGAACTGTAAATTATTTTAAACTTTTTATTTATTTTTTTGTTCTTTTTGTAATTAAGCTTAGAACTAGAAATAAGCACGAAAAAACATAGCTAAGACAAGTATTACTACCTTCGTGGTGGAATATGAGTATCTCTACCGATAGACCAAATAATTTGGATACATGAAGACCACAGTCTGGACACCTGAGTACTACTACTTAGTGCCAGCCGAAAAACTTGATATTTAATGGAATACAAGAAGAAAGACAAAACATGAGAAAAAATTCGGAAAAGATTAACGACATGGAGATCAAGGCATATTTTTTGGAGGCAACCCAATTCATATAGAGCCAAAATTTTCATAAAGAAATCAGATAAAAAAATTTGAAAATCTGCTAACTCGATTGAATAGATGTAATTATAAACTGAAAAATAAAAAAAATTAAAAACGGTTCGGATAAGCCTGCATTTGGATGCAGCAGACCGACTATCATGAACATAAATAATAATAATCCAATATACAGTCGACACTCGATAAAACAGATCTCTTTAGACATTTTATGTAAATAACGCTTCATATAACGGGCAGAAATTTGGTCCTTACGTGCCCGTTGATTCGCACTGCTCGCCTTCGTGTTTTCAGAAATCCAACTTGATATTCGTAGGTAAAAATGCATGAGGTTGTTTAAAAAGTCATCGACAATTTAAACGTGAAAAATGAATCGAATTAAATCAATTGCTCAAACAAAGCAATTTAAAATTAAAATTGAAAACTTTCAGATTGAAAATTTGATACTGACGAGTCTATCATAAAGTCAAAATTTAAAAGTGTCCAAAACTCGATTTTTCATTGACCAGAACTTGAAAATAATGTCTTTTTTTGAACTTCTGAGGCCATTTTAGGTCGATATAGGGTGTTTGGAAACACTTTTAAAAAAAGTTGATTTAGGGGGGGGTATATCAAGTAGGGTTGAATTTTTCACAGAACACGATGGCTAAAAAAATTTGGAGCGGGACGGTTTCAAAGAAGAAGAAACGTTTTGAAAATTGGTGATTTTTCTTTTTTGCGACTACCTACAAATAAGTAATACTTGCTAAAATTTATGTACTAGCTCGGCGTGTGATATCTCAAAATTTACGACACAAGCAAGGCTATCTATTGGGCATAATTTGTAGTTGAGTGTTCACAATTTCACAGTAAAACAAATTTTCTTGTGAAAACCGGAAAAGTTATGTTCGCAGAGATTGAAAACTATCTAAAACTGGCTAAAATTAAAGAAATCAAAATCAAATTTATGCGCAATAGATAGCCCTGATCACGCTTTTAATTTTCTACTTATTTAAAAGTCAAAATGAATAATCTAAAATAAAGAGAAAAGAAGAAACTGATGATGAAATTCGTTAAGGAGTTCAAACAGTTATCAATAACAAAAATTAAGTTCATGAAATAAAAAAGATTTCAGGCATTTTTTATGTAATATACAACCAAATGGAATCTACTATCAAAATTCAAAACAAAGTTTATAAATAAAATATTTTATAAAAAATGATTTAAAAATATTAATAACCATAATTATTAAATAAATTCACTACTCATGCAACCAGAACATGGTTTATCATCTCCAAATTTCGCAAATGAGAATTTCGCTCTATATAAGATATTTTGTCAAATGCCGCTGAATATGAAATGTGATCGAATATAAAATTTTACCCGTAAAGTAAAGTATTCAAACAGAAAGTCAAGTATAAAACATACATGCGATTATCTCTATTTCTGTTGGCGCGTAGGCCATTTTATAAAAAAGTTCCTTAAATAAGATCGAAAAGTAAGATTGAAAAGATTGAAAAAGGGGAGAGTTTTCGGTTACTAATATACCGAGCTACCCATAATCAATTGTTTGAAAAACTTACATACAGTCCACTCTCGATACAGTGTAGCTCGCGGGACGGGAAAAATATACACTATATCGAGAGTTACACTATATCGAGAGTACCACTATATCGAAGGTTTCCGAACAAAGCAGTCAATAGTATCACTAAATCGAGAGTTTTTTCTCAATGACAGAAAACCCTAATAAAAAATGTCTTTTCAAAAAAAATAATAATTGGTATCATCTAAGAAATACACTAAAAGTTACAACGAGAACTATCTAGTTATCTTTGCCTGTACATTTACATTATCCTATGTCTATTTTTTGGCTCTCTTCGTCCAAGTATTTGTCAATGCATTGGTAAGCACGCATAATCATCAGACTTCTTTATGTACAGACTGGCAAAAGCAAAGGCAGTCTAAGCTTACAACTGATTAGTGGTTGTTCCACCTTCACTGCTTTGGCTTCAATTGCCTGGTCTGCTCTGTCGCTCCCTTTACTACATTTCTTTTCGGTTCTCTCAACCTCGACAAAGAAGATTTTATGCATTCGAAAAAATGAGCTTGAGTTCAACGTACCCTCCAAACAAACAATCTGGTTTTCATTTTGTGCAACCTTGATTATTGATTATTTCATGTCAAAGTAATCACACCGCGATTTTCCAATCACTCATTGTTTAAATTAATACAAAAACGGACAAATTTACATTTTAGAAAACGCAATTGTAATAAAATTAGAAAATATACACTATATCAAGAGTCGTTTCCTTTGTCGGGACTGAGAAAAAATATACACTATATCGAGAGTTTCAACTGTATTCGAGAGCACACTATAGCGAAGTATAGTTCCTTATGTTAAATTAACCAACAAATCGTAAAAAATATACACTGTATCGAGAGTTACCACATATATCGAGAGTGCACTATATCGAGAGTGGACTGTAT
>SADC01000661.1:0-64188 GCA_004194705.1 Ditylenchus dipsaci | reverse complement strand
TTGGTCCTAAGTGCTACCGTCCATACGACTTGAACATGCCGCTGATGATTCCTGGTTAGTTTTGTCGAGAAATTTAAAGCTATAACTAATTATGCTTTTTTTAGTCGCAGTCCGTCTTTCGCTCAAACTGGACAGTCCGTTGACGAACATGGCAAGGTTGTGCTCATCCATTGTGCTCGTGACATTTGTTGCATTCCAAATACTTCCGTCTCGAGTATACTACTTTTGGTTGATTTGTTTACATTTGTTGTTTTTTGCATTCAGATATTTTGCTCGCCGAATTGCGTAGTGTGGAAACGGCTAGATGCATTGCTAATAAGATATCCGAGGAAAGCATCAGATATACCGGTGTTGGTGGAGCCGTCACTAGTCGAATGGAGAAATTTCGATGAATCTGAAACTGAAAAGCATTGGATGACTAATGAGCAGGTTTGTGTGTTTTGTTCGTAGTTATTGCCTAGTGAGCGTTTATTTCAGCTCAATCATATGGGCTACATGTTGCTGATGACTATAAGCCGCTGCGTCCTATCGAATACTTGCCGACCTCAGAGACTCCTCAACAGCTACTTCGATCGATTGGTGGAGTTCTTGCGCTGTTGGTAAGGACTATGACGGGTAGGCAATTTTTTTCTCTATATCTTCATTTCTTTTTATTCAGTTGCTCCATCCTGGTTGGAAGCAGTGCTCTTGCTGGTCTGGTGAACGCTCAAGGGTGGAGGAATGGGCAAAGCTTGCACAAGATGCGCATCTCTGTACCCAGTTGTTTCTGTTCGTTACCAAGTGCATTCCATCTTGCGAACATGAGGTAATTTTGTGCTTCAGGTTTTCTTAACTAGATGAGCTAGTTCTGCAAGTTAAGGAGTCCTCCGCTCATGGCAAAGATGAGACCCTTCACGCGCACCTTGTATGAAGCAGAAAGAACCGTCTGAAAGTAAAGCTAAGATATCTTCCATGATAATCTTCCCCTGTTCATTGTATTGTGCTGGTGTAAATTAAGTATTTGTTTGTATTGACTGTGACCTTCATGTCTAATGGTTTTGAAGTAGCGCCATTGTAAGCACACTTAGTAAATCTCCTGGGTTCCCCAAGATTTAATGGATGTACGGCAAGTGGCAAGTTCATCGTTTTATTTAGTGGTGACACTTGGTGTAATTAGCGTAATCAGTTGCTTTGTACACATACACTTTAGTTTTCAGGCTTTTCCCAAGCCAACCACTCCAGTTTTAGGTTTTTTTGGATCAGGGTACTGCAGAAGTATTATAGTAGTATATTATATTTATTATTTATTTATTTATTGTTTACGCAACAAGTGCGCGACGAACAAATACATATTTCTTTAAAAATAAATTACAATACAAATCATTTAGATCACATTTTGAGTTTTTTCCTGAAAAGCGTTATTGTAGGGAAGCAAAATTTCAGCTGGAAGAGCATAATAAATTTTAGGTGTCCGAACAAAGAAAGAGTGGAATCGGAAATCGGATTTGGAAAGGGTACACTAGCTTTATGTTTTCGGAAGTTTATAGGATGACTGAAGAGACGGGATATTTAGATTAATATCAATTTTTTCAATACTATTTTGTGATAGAAAACAAGGTCAGCTTTAAGTCGTCTTTTTGAAGAGTTTCCATTTTGAATAATTTAAGAGCTTTTCATAATGAGGTTTATCAGGATATTCATTCCTAGTGATCTGAAGTATATTTGATTAAGGGCAATTTTCTGGATCCGCTCTATTTTCTTAATATCTTTTTTAAAATAAGGATTATACACCACAGAAGAAGTTTCAATTATGGGTCTTACATATGTCATGTATAGTTGTACTAGGAACTTGTAATCAGTCGAGCGAACAGCCTTAAAAAGTGATAGGCGAGAGTAAGCAGATTTGCATAGGTTTTCTAAGTGGGCATTCCATTTTAAGTTTGGGTAAGAACTATGCCCAAATCTTTAATTGAATTTTTAACAGGAGCTATTTGATTGGCATTCAGATAATATATATGGTGAGGGTTCTTTTGCCAAGGTGTAAAACTCGGCACTTTTCAGGGATATTTTTAGCTCATTTTCACAACACCATTCGAAAAATTCTTGTATGAAAACTTGCAGGTTTTGGGATAAGTCTCTCTGTCGAAGCTAACATAAGCTTTCAAATCGTCGGCATATAACTTTAGCTGCACTCCTGAGACTTGACAAGACGATGAGAACTCAGAAAAGTAGAAAATAAAAAGAAGAGGGCCAATACAGATCCTTGAGGAACACCACTTGTTTGGAGGTTGGTTGAGAAAACGAATCTTGAATTTTACCATAAAGTACCTTGAAACAGAAAATTTCTGATCCATTTCAACAATGCTCCATATACACCAGCTTTGCAATTTTCTGAGAAGAATAGAGTGTGAGATTGTGTCAAAGGCTTTTGAAATGTCAAAAATAACAAATCAGTACACTTATTTTCTTCTATTGATTTGACCAATCGTCAAACACCTCAATCTGTGAGTTAACAGACCTCTTATTTAAAAAACCGTGTTGAATTTTGGGATTAATTGCGAGATAAGAGGAATGCTAATAAATTTTCATGAACTATTTTCTCCAAAATTTAGATATGAACATGTCAGACTATAGGACGGTAGCTTGAGGGATCGTGTTTATCTCCTTTTTTTGAAATAGGGTGAACATAGGACATCTTCCAATATCTGAATAGTACCACTCATCATAGAGTACCTAAAGATTTCGTGATGGTTTCGTTAGAAATTAGCGCTATTTTTGAGAAAGATGTAAGGTATTCCATCAGGCGATGTATTAACTTTACTGGTAGAGAAATTAGGTGTTTGTAAACCATGTCAACAGTTATGTCGATATACCAATACCTTTGTGGGAAAAGAACTGTTGATGAATGTTCAGTGGGAGGGAGAAAACTGAGGCGAAATATTTCAGAGAAGCCTGGGCTTTTTCTTCTGGAATGAAGATGTGCTATTGTCTATTACAAGTGAAGGAATGGAACAACTTTTTTTGACTTTATTTGGTTGATACGTAACTGAAAATCTCTTTCGAAGTCTTATTTTGTTAAAAGCCTTTTTCTCGATTTTTAAAATATTTTAAAAGTTCTTGTTTAGACAATAGCTAGTTTGTTCAAATTTTTCCAACCAGTGGTTGATTTATGTCTCTCCATAACTCTTCTCTATATTTCATTATTGATACATATGTTTTGGTAACTGGCAGGAGCAATGGTTCTTTGAGGAACAAAAGTATAAATAGCCTTTTTTGACTCATTTTGAAATGCCTGGTAGAGACCATTGATGGTTGGTTGTGAATAATAAAAGCGTTCTCTCCAATCCAATTGGAAAGATGAGTGTTATTTCGGCAGGCAGCATTCTTTAAACGAAAGCACTTGATTGTTTTGTCGGTGATGCTCAAAATAAGCTTGAAACTGATTTTTGAATGATCAGAACTAGAAAAAGGCGATAAGACTTGGATTCTAGAAATAATAGAAGGATTATCGGTGAGTAAAAGGTCCAAGATATTTTCACCTCTGTCTTTTTCGAGATAAGCTGAACCAGGCCAACTTCTTTGGAAAACTCATAAAATATTTTTCACACTTGTTCATAGGTGACTTTGGTAGAGACGGATTCCAGGTTATATGAGGAAAATTAAATCGCCCACGAAATTTTTGGATATGAAACAGTCATTAGCTCAGACATAACTTTTGAAAACTCTTCGACGACTTTAAATTTACAGAAGGAGGAATATAGACGTTAATTAGCCTTATTTGCATTATTAAGCTGGGGAGAGAAAATATCGACACACAAGATATCAAGTGGAGGAACAGTGCTAGTTTTACAATAGTTGAGTTATATGCTGAAGAAATTATAGTAGCTACACCACCACCCTTACCATTACGATCAGACCGAAACAACATAGTTTGCATTTAGGACAAAGAAGAGAATCAGGAAAACTTTTGGTAAGCCAAGTTTCACTTAGACATAGAACCGAAAAGCTATATTGATTTAAGAGAAAATGAAAATCATTAAGTTTATTTGCAATTGAGCGAGAATTAAAGTAATAAAAGATAAACGTGATTTCCTTGTGACCAATTTAGTTCCCTGCTTAGCCTGGTTGACCGGCACAATTTTTCCATTAAAGATCTTCATTTTTTCATCTCTTTGTTGAGTAGGCCGACATTCTTGACGCATTTCGAATTCTGCTTTCCTTTGTTCTGGAGTCAGCGAGACGGAAATATAGGCCATGATATTGTTGCTGGTCACGGAGAACTTTTTGTCCTCGAATTGTAGCATGTGCAAATACAGAAGCAGGAAAAACTAACTTCAGCAGTCTGGACTTGGATGGGTCATATTTTCCAAGACGGTAGACACGGGGCAATGCTTCAACACCAATTTCTCCATGATCTCGGCAATAGTTTCAGAGTCAGCCTTAAAACGAGCAATAGCACTATCATCTTTGAATTCCGGCAATCCACTGACAACAACAGATCGGCGGCGCTCAATTTCTTCAGATGACAAAGTATTATTGTCCACTTGGTGGCTGTGTCCATAGAGTTGCTGGTTAATAGAATCAAGCTGCTTAGTGATGGTGTTAAGAATGGATTGTTGTGTAGAATAATAGTTGTTAGGTGTTGAGAAAAAACATTGTTAGGGTCAATGGAATTTTGGAGGTTAGAAATAAGGAATCAATTTGGTTAAATCGTGGGGTGGAGATCAGTAGCATTAGTTTTGGGGTGAGCTCCATATTTCACTGGAGGCTTAATCAGTCTCCCAGACTTTGTTTGGAAAAAATTCAAAGATTGATCTTTGCTCATTTAGAAAGGAAGAAATATTTAATAGGAGGAAAATGAATAGGCAGCCTCACCCTCTCCGGTGAGAAGAAAAAAGATGAGTTCGTGCCAGTTCTAAGTTGTTGTTTATCGCCGATCGAAGTGCACATTGCTGTACACATAGCTGAAGCGCTCCACAAGCAAATTCCATTATATATTATATAATTATGGATCAAATTGAAAACTCCCGACAAATGTGTGAAGTTTCCCGACTAATTAATTAATTTTCCCGGCAAATTCGAATTTGCCTAAAAGTAATGAATTTTCCCGACAAATCTGTGAAATTTCTCGACAAATCTGTGAAAGTTCCCGGCAAAATACTTTAATTATAATGTTAATTGGTTGTGTACGGCTGCCTTGTTTGTTGTTTCAAAAAAATTACTTGAAATGACTTAGGTAATACTTTTAGAGAGCAATTACAAGTAAGCGACAAAAGAAGCGTGGTGTGGCGCGCGAATGGACAATTGCTCTAGGAAGGAAGATGTCGATGAATGGTGACTGAAAATGGGGAAATTGGATACAGTAAGCTGATTCATTGACTAATTTTCTGTTTTATCATTTGCGAGCTCTCTTTGAAAATTACTCAAAGAATTAAAAAAACATCTCGGATGATCGGAAATTTGCCGGGAACTTTCACAGATTTGTCGGGAAATTTCACAGATTTGTCGGGAAAATTCATTACTTTTAGGCAAATTTGAATTTTCCGGGAAAATTAATTAATTAGAAATTTCACACATTTGCCGGGAGTTTTCACATACAGCCTATAATTATATACCTTTTATATATATCATATACCCACGAAGGTATTAAAAGGTATTAATTTTTATACTTTATAATTTAATTTATTTTCAATTGAGAGTTAAAAAAAGGAATAAGAAGAGCCATGTTCAATACACTAAACTTGTGCACTATTAGTGAGGGGGGGGGGACTACTATTAAAGCCCGTCCTACATACCGTATTTCCTCTAAAATAGCCCTCCTTCCAAAATAGCCCCCCTCTACTTTGAGGGTCTGTATCTCGGAGCAGAGTAAATATTTTGCAAAGCTGTTTGATACGTTTTCTTAACTCCCACGAGCTCTACCGATTCACTTTTTAGATTCTTAATTTTCACCCAAAAATCTCGAATCGAATTCAAATTTCTGAAAATGGAGCTTGAATAAAATAGCCCGGGGGCTATTTTAGAGAAAATACGGTAAGCCATCCCTTGCCTAATACAAGAAAGGCACGAAAATCCAGTGACTTATCGAAAATGCATACACTAGAAAATAGCTCTATCGGAGCTCTTTTCTCAAAAATCTTAGAGCTCTAAAATTAAATTCTCATAATGGAATCTTGGCCCTACTTGATATACCACATCTACCTCCCCCCCCCCCCCAAATCAACTTTTTTAAAATGTTCCTAAACACTATATCGACCTAAAATGGGTGTACCTACGACCGGATACACATTATGACCGGATACAGTGTCAAATTTCGCCTTGGTCCCCCTCTTGATTTTTTAAATTTAACTTTTCAAACCACTTAGGCTTCAGGCTTAGCCCTTAGGCTCGGCGTAGGCTAGCGCAGGTTAGGACGGACTCAAACGTGTGGTTTAAACATACTTTTTCAAACTTTTACAGAAAACTGCATCGGTCGTTGTATCCGGTCATAATGTGTATTTGGTCGTATGGCAGTCCCTAAAATGGCCTCAGAAGCTCGAAAAAGACATTTTTTTGTGTTCTGGTAAATAAAAAATCGAGTTTTGGGACCACACAAAAGTACCCGCTTTGACCATTTTTGAAGAGATTTAGGGCCGTATAAGGGTGAAAATGGACCAAAAAAGATCCAATTGTAAACAAAAGAAAAATATTGAACATAGTTTTGAATACTGGGGCCTACCGCATAAATAAACTCTGGTATGCATGCTTTTTCATGCATCCAGAGTCACTTCCGAGTGATTTGCGTCTAAGGTATGTGGGTGTGCGCATGTGCGCCGAGCAAGACTTTGATCGAAAATGCATTTGAGGCTCTTTTTGCCAAGTCACATATTGAAAAACATGGTAAACAGGTAACAATTCGAAATTTAAAAGTGTCTGAACTCGATTTTATTAACCAGAACACAAAAATAATGTCTTTTTGAACTCCTGAGGCGATTTTGAGTCGGTATATGGTGTTTTAAAACACTTTTAAAATTTTTGGGTATATGCAAGTAGCGTCGGTATACAGTCAAACCTCGATTTAGTGGCACCCCCAAAAGTTCGTTCCGCCTAGGTCCGACACTTTTTTAACCCAATTTTCGAAATGCTTTATCGATTCTGTTAGCACAGTCTGGTCGCAAATATCGTAAGGATTCCGATTTTAGCGATCGTTTTTTGAAAAGAAAACAAAATTTGGGTTAAAAAAGTAAAACCTCGATATAGTGGCACCTGTTTTCAAAAAAGGGGTGCCACTATATCGAGGTTTTACTTTTTTACCCCAAATTTGTTTACTTTTCAAAAACGATCGCTAAAATCGGAATCCTTACGATATTTGCGACCAGACTGTGCTAACAGAATCGATAAAGTATTTCGAAAATTGGGTTAAAAAAAGTGTCGGACCCTAGGCGGGAACGAACTTTTGGGGTGCCACTAAATCGAGGTTTGACTGTATTTTATTTGAGACAATTACAAACATACACAATTGCTTCGCAACTTGTTTTTACATCAAACAACGTTTCAAAACAGTCAATTGACACCGTTCAGTTTTTTGATTCGGCTGGTGATAGTATTGCAGGTTTCTCGAGTGGACATATTGGTCAACTGAAAATATCTGTTTGCATCATATGTGTTTTCACGCTCTTGAATATTGAGAAGAAAAGAACATGGAAATTTAGACGCAGAGAATCGCTAAATTGAATCGAAAATTTTTTCATAAATAATTTCACATACGGAACACTTTAGCACCACTCGATTGCCACTCTCCAGTCAATCAACAGGGGAGACCAGGCAAAAAAATTATAATTTTTTCAGATGATTTTCCGAATTTATCCACCTCGATATCGAGCGGGGATCGACTTAAAGACCCTTTCTCTTCCTTATCATGGAAATCTCGAAGATTTTGAAGCGCGCGGGACCATATATATTTTTTTAATACAGTCAACCCTCGTTATAGTGACACCTTCGGGACCGGCGTGTCACTATAGCGGGGTGTTTCTTGAAAAGTGTCACTATATCGAGGGTTTCGTGTATATGGTAATACAATCAAACAAATTTTCATTCAGTTTCGGGCCTACCACCTTTAAATACAGTTTTCAAATTCTTTTGTTCTTTTCGCTCCTGATGCTTGACTGGGGAGTGCGGGGTAGAATTTAGCCTTGCTTACAAATTTGGCTAAATCTAGCAATTCATTTATTTTGGGCTTGTATAAATATACACTCGAACTGTAAGACTGCGTTGCCTCTCTTCTGGAATATTTCTAAGTAGTCCAACAAATCGGCAGACCTAATACTTGTGGTAATATAAAAGTTAATTTTAGAAAAATTGTAGAGTAAGGGAAATGAGTGGAATGGAAATGGCATGTCATTGTTGTTACTAAGATAAAAGCGGCTACAAGTGAGCACCTTGGACCAAGTGAAGACTTGGTGTGAAAAAATTGTGGCATCTTGTATGTTCTCTCTTACTACTAACATTAGTGAAGAATTTTGCCAAGCGAACTGATTGTTTATAGCTTGATTTTCAAGCTTAATTTTAATTCCTCAGTTGCAAAAACGTTAAGCTCTATATCTATCATAACATATCTAGCTATCCACTTGTTAGAGCTTGCTAATATTTGCAACTTATCCAATAATAGAAATTTTCGGAAGACCACACAGAGTTTACAAACTTCGAAATTCGAGTTCATCATTATTTTTAATCCAAAATCCTTCTAATAAAAGTAGTGGAGAAATTGGAAATATTGCTGAATAAAGTGATTGAAACGACTGCTGAGTGGGGCTAAAAATCTAATTCAAAGCGGTTAAAGCAGGAGAGAACTTGGAGCAAAGCTTCTGCGCTGACATTTGTGTTGGATTGCATAGTTAGCAGGTATTACAATTGGTCCTATTTGCCTGAAAATTAGGACTACAGTCAACCCTCGATTTAACGGCACTCCGGTTTAACGCCACACAAAAATAAGCCAATTTGGTTGTCGTTGACTAAAATTTTGTCAAAGAGAACCCCGATATAATACACCCCTCAATCGGTCCCATGAGTGTCATTAAATCGAGGGTTTACGGTATTGGGATTATAAATGATCCTAAAAAAGTCTTAATAGGGTATGGTCCTATTTAGGACTATAGTCCTATATAGGACCAAATTCTCATCCCTGATAGTTAGTCGCTGAAAATAGTTTTTGTTTAATAAATCAAACAACATATTTGCAAAAAAGCTTTGTTTCAATGCTTAGACAGCTAAAGTCGTAAGAAGAGCAAGTGCGCGCACATCATTTTAAAAATGATAAGATATAATAGACAGTGACAGAAATTCAATTAACCAAACACCCTTTTGCTATACTGAACGCCCGTTCACAATTACTGTGTATTTTTTGACGCCCCTCACTCGAAAATGGCCATAATTTTTTTTTTAATTTTTTGAAAACGTTTGCAATTGATGCTATGCTGTAGCTAAGCTAGGGTACGAAATGTGCTTTTGATCAACCTGATGATGTTTGAAAGTATTAGATTTAAATAAATGGATCAGAACTCCGGAGTCGCGCACCGATAGCGGATCAGACGTCATCAGATTGCTGATCCACTGATTTAAATCTTAATTGTTTTAATAGCATCAGCTTGATTAAAAGCTCATTTTGTAGCCTTGTTTGTTAATTACAAGATGGCCTCAACTGTGAACTTTTTCAAATTAAGACTTTCTAAAATTGTTGCTATTTTTGAGTGAGGGCGTGAAAAAAAGCACTCATTGTGAATCCTTGAACGGTTATGCGTAATCTGTGCGCCGGTAATGTGTGCGCCAGTAAAGTGTGCGCCAGTAATGTGTGCGCCAGTGATGTGTGCGCTAGTAAAGTGTGCGCCGGTAATGTGTGCTCCAGAATATGTATGATAACGATAGCTACCTAAGATGCTACCTGAATACGTGTAAATACGTTCCTAACAGGTATGCACATCCAGATCGATGATTATCGATAATACCTTGGGAAAAGGTAAAACTTCGACTCGCTACAATTGCGACTCGCTACACTTTAACTTTTTTGTCCATTTCACCAAAAACATGTACTACATGCTCCCCTATCCCTTGCAATGTGGAGTGTGCTGGTCTTGGCCGCGAAGCGGCCAACAATTGGTCTGGTACAACAATCTGTACCCACATAACAATAGAAAATTCAATCTGTAGCGAGTCGCAATTGTAGCGAGTCGCAGTAGCGAGTCACAATTTGTAGCGAGTCGCAGGTCGTCCGGGGAAAATACCTTGGCGTTATGTATATATCTTCTCAACACATATAAGCACAACCCCAGGTGGTCTATGTCCAATAGTGTAAATCTATATTCAATAGCTAAGATCGACTTTGAATGACCCAAAACCCTTTTTTAATGGCCCGATCTAAAGGCTTGGTCCAGATCCACTCTAAATGCTTTTAATCAACTTTCAGTGGTCTTCGTGTTATTGTGTTGGGCAAGAGGTTGATCGCTTTGTGCCCAAGACCAGCACACTCCCCGTTGCAAGGGATAAGCGAACATGTGTGGTTATGTTGGATTTTGAGTGTGGATAGCTGTTCAGGGAAGTGCCCAGCTGGCTTTCCTACCTATCCTGAGACTCTTAGTTCTCTAAAAACTATGTGAGCCAAGAAATAAAGTTTGCCGCCACCGGGATTCGAACCTGTAACATTAAAAAAAATGGAGGATCACTTTACCAGAGGATAAAATTACCTCGGATCAATTTAAGGGTGAAACAGAAACCAGTTATTCGAATGATCGAATCGTATTCAGGATACCATTCTGGGTAGGCTCATTATCATACCTATTCTGGCGCACACATTACCGCGCACAGATTACCGGCGCACAGATTACTGGCGCACACTTTACTGGCGCACATATTACGCATAACCCCTTGACCAATTGCTTGTATTATGGCTCTTTCACTACTGTAAAAATTCAGTCAGGGCTAAAATATCGGAATTTCGAAAATAATTGAATTTTAGGGTATTTTGGCAAAATATACTATTTCATCTATTTCTTATTGCCATTGAAATGCTGAAAATAAGATTTTGACGTGAAATTCAACTCACCTATCTTAAGGTAACTCACCTATGTTAACTACGGTACCTCAGTGTTTGCACTCGCAGTTGAGTGAGAATTGGAAAAGTGCATCATAAATTTTTTGATAATGAAATTTCAGTTTTATTTATAATCTTAGCTGATTTTTATACAGTCAAGTCTCGATTTAACGAAACCCCGATTTAACGAAACTTTGATTTAACGAACCTTTTTTTGGTGGCTATTTGGCCACCGATTAAAAAATGACTAAAATAAGCTCTCGATTTAACGAAACCTTCGATTTAACGAACATTTTTGGCGGTCCCCAGGGGTTCGTTAAATCGAGACTTGACTGTACTTGGCTCTGTAATGTGCAGCCAGTTCATAATTTTTATGTGCAAAAATTTGATATTTGCACCACGTTCACTCGAATTTACCTCAGTGAGTACGTATGTCAAAAAGTGCCGCATCTTATATAGTATCTTATATAGTATTTGGATGAGTGGGTGGGTGTGTGTTTAACGCATTTGAGTACATGTTTGGTCACAAAGAAAAACTTTTTTTAGTGTAATATTTTTATTTGCATGTTTATACTTATTTGAAAGCTCTTTTCAATGGCGGAGGACCTTTCGGAATTAGATTTGAAAATTAATGTGAAAAAAATTGAGATTTTGCCCTTTGAAAGTGAAAAGTGGATTTATATATTTTTTTTATATATTTTTCAAATGCAATCACAATTTTTTTTAATTCGCGCATTTTTTAAATCTCAATTTTGCAATTTTTTCAAATGTCAGATATTGAATGATGAAAAGTGCTGGATGTCGGATATCCAATATTCTTTTCATACATCGAAATAAAGCTTTTTGCAACTTTTTATCTTTAACGCGCATGCTCGCAAAAAATTTAGCAAAAACAGTTTGAAAAAATTGTGATTGCATTTGAAAAATATATAAAAAAATATATAAATCCACTTTTCACTTTCAAAGGGCAAAATCTCAATTTTTTTCACATTAATTTTCAAATCTAATTCCGAAAGGTCCTCCGCCATTGAAAGAGCTTTCAAATAAGTATAAACATGCAAATAAAAATATTACACTAAAAAAAGCTTTTCTTTGTGACCAAACATGTACTCAAATGCGTTAAACACTCACCCATCCCAAATACTATATAAGATGCGGCACTTTTTGACATACGATATCCAATCCGGTATTTTTTCATATTCGATACAACCCTGTTAGACAGCTAAAATCACGAAAGAAAAAATTTAGCAAAAACAGTTGATTCTGGATACAGCGGCTCAATGAAACCTTCGTACCATTCAGAGTCTGGTAATGGCTAGGTTAACTGGAAATTGTCTCTGGAGGGAGGATGTGCCCGGCAATCGCTAACTGTTTTTATATAATAAATTGATAAGATATAGAAAACAGTGAGAATAAATTTAATTGACGAAGCACATACTTGAACTCATGTTTATTCGCCACTTTCGATCAAATGAATGTTGAATAAGGGTTTTCGAAGAGCTATCGAATGGTATACCGTATTTTCTCTAATAGACGGGTATACCCGTCTATTTTTCGACCCCCCTCGAGGGGTACCCGTCAATTAGAGACTACCCGTCTAATAGAGACTACCCGTCTATTTTTCAACCAATTTTTTTTTTCAGTCCAGATAAAACAGAATCATGGATTTTAACAAGCAACTTTATTTCATAACAACTATTTTTGTTCCAGACAAACAGTATAACATTAGAGCAATTTCAATATTCTAACGATACATCACTATCATATTCATAGCTTTCTTGTTCTTGCTCGAGATCAATTTCTTCCAATAGCTCAGCTTGTTCTTTGTCTTCCCTTGCTTGCTTAAGCTTAGACCGACCACCGGGAAAAGGACCATTTGGCTTGAAGCAATGGATCTGATCATCTTCACTTCCATCAGTTGCCGTGCTGATTCCACAAGATTTGAACGAGTTTTGGACCAGCTCCTTCGGAAGGCTCTCCCATGCATCAATGATCCATTGAAGGTAGACGGACATTGGACACCGTCACTCGCATTTTATCATGGCCCGTTGTGAGGACTGACACCTAGATAAATAATAATAAAAGGAGAAGCATGACTGGAAGTTTGCTTTCTTCTTTAGCACCTTTCTCGGCAGTACATTTTCCACCACTCAGGCCCAATCATACCGCAGTTTCGTCGCAGGCAAACATGTAAGAGTACCTATACATAATATTACATGGAAAGCTATGGTCAAAAAGAAAAATATCCTACTTTGTCTTTTCTCTCAATTAGCTGACATGCATAACAAAATTCACCAAGGCTTGCTCATACTCCAGCGGTAGCTCACAGCACCCCAAAATTCGAAATCATAATTACTTTCGAAATTTCGCGCCAAATGAAAAATTCATGGAAATCGTGGTTTCTGTCCATTCCTCTTCTGTTACACTTCTTCAGTGGAATTTTCTGAACATTTTGTAAACTCTTACGCCTATCAGGTTCCCTAATAAATGGGCTTTCAGATGAGCTATCACTTGCTATCACTTATATATTACAATATGCTCGGAAAACTTTGATTTTGAAAATGTTTTATGAAAAATGGGACTCTAAACAGGTTTCGTGTGGTCATTAGTCAGATATTTTCAAGGGTTTTTTGCGTTAAAAACATAGAGCAAGAAATTTGCTACATCTCTGTGGAAAAATTTGTCAAAAAATGCGTATTTTCGCGATTTCATGCGGGACGAATATAAAACCTACCAAAAACGCCCATTTTGACTAGAAAAAATGAGTTGCTGGCTGTGAAGTGGTTCTAGTCGTAGATTTTGTGTTCTATCAAAAATCTGTCTGATGATCATGTACTAGAGATCATGAGCTACATTTTGATGCATAGAGTACTTCCAAAAACTGTCGTTTTCGGATTTTCCTCTGTGCCTTAAATTTTGACTAAAAATTTCTTGTATTCAGGTATATGAATATGGTCCGAACAAGGCGTCGAACAGCAGTGGATACCGTCGACAATTGGCTAAATGTGATGAAAGGTGATACAACAGAAGCTGCAAGAAGTGCGAAGAAGAGGGAAAATGAACGGAAGAAAGAGCAAGCGCTTCAACTAGCATCTGCGAGGATATCTCACCTTGGTAGGGTTTGCTTATTCATTTATTCGATGCTTAACTGTTATTTGAACTTAAGACAAGCGCAAAGCAGCATCACAACTGAGTGAGCAGCAGTCTGAGCAATCATCTCAAGGACTTCTGTTTTGCTGGTGGGAAGGATGGTCGGCAAGTGATCGATAAGTACTACCGAAAGCTGCTGAATTTTTGTCGCCTCAAGGATGCTTCTATATGGTAATCTAGAAGGGACAACTATCGATTGGTGACAATTTTGATTGGTGACTATTGATTGGTGACAGTATCGATTGGTGACTATCGATTGGTGACACTTTATGACGGAACTTTTGGAAATTTTTTATGAAACACATCAATTTTATGTGAAAAAGTTTCTGGAAATTCACCCCTTCTGCCAAAATTTCATTCTCAATCCGAATCCGTTGAGATCAGATCAAAATAATTTTTATAAGCTGAGATATCCTTCTCAGTAGACCAGGGCTGCGACTTTTCTCATTTGTTCACTCAAAGTAGCTATATCTCAGCTTATAAAAATTATTTTGATCTGATCTCAACGGATTCGGATTGAGAATGAAATTTTGGCTAAAAGGGTGAATTTCCAAAAACTTTTTCACATAAAATTGATGTTTTCATAAAAAATTTCCAAAAGTTCCGTCATAAAGTGTCACCAATCGATAGTCACCAATCGATACTGTCACCAATCAATAGTCACCAATCAAAATTGTCACCAATCGATATTTTACCATCTAGAAGAACAAAAACTGACTAAATCATCCAAAACTGTGCTCCTTCACTCACTGGAAATGTAATATTGCAGAGAAGGTTTGTAATAAAGTTGTCATTACTATGAAGATAACCAGTCTTTTAGCTGTGGAATAGGACGACTGCAGCTCTCGCTCTTCAAGATGATGGTGTCGCCATTACCGGAGGCAAGATTCAGATGATCCTCACGGCTGCTTTGCCGTTTTGGCCTGGTCTATGTGCAAAAACTCTCAATGGAGTTGATGTCAAGGTGGCTTTCCAATATCTTTGCAGTTAAATTATGTTCCAAATTTTCAGGATTTGATCTCTAACATTAGATGTGGTGTTGCAACTGCGCCTAGTGCTGCTTTCGCCGCTGATGGTTCCAAGCCTGAAGTCGCTGCCGCTCCTGCCAAGGAAGCAGGGGTGCACCGGAAGTTCCGATTTCCGATTCCGATTTCCGATGTTTTTTGGCTTCCGATTCCCGATTTCCGATTTCCGAAAAAATGAATCAAATTTCGGAATTTTCGGAACAACATAGGCTTTCCTGATTCGAATTAAAAAATGCATTTTTGTTCCGATTTCCGATTCCGATTTCCGATTTCCGATGTTTTTTGGGTTCCGAATTCCGATTTCCGATTCCAAAATTTTCGGAGTTCCGATTCCGATTTCCGTTCCGATATTTTTCGTCTTCCGGTGCAACCCTGCAAGGAAGAGAAGAAGAAACAAGCGCCCAAGGAAACAAGTGAGGAAGATTATATCGGATTCATCTTATTTGACTAAATTCTGCCTTTAAAGTGTTCCTCTTCTTCTGTTGTTACTAGTTACGAATAATTTTGCTTTTTTCTTGACGCTCTTATTTTCCACAAAAATGTAAACGGATATTATAAGTCACCACGTTGGATGGTGAAGAGAGATGAACGAAGGTTTTCATCATTGGGAGATAGACGGAATATCTTACAGAAAATTATTGGAAAATTTTATGTAAGAAATGTTCTTTTGATTTTGATGTAGAAATTGATGGTAATTTCTATAAAACATTTGCTAAATTGGTTCTAATTTTGAAAAGAAGTCAAGAAAACATATCCATGTTTTCAAAAAACACGTAAAAAAGGCTATAGCGACAAAAAACTCTTTTGAATTTCTTGGCGTTTTGTTTATTTTAAAGTAATTATGATTTTGAATTTGGGGGGCTGTGGGCTTTTGGCAGACTGTAGTTTGCATACGGGCACGACACTTTTTAAAAATAAAACAATAAAAAGCGCGCTAATTTAAACAGGTTTTTTTCAAACTCCAACACACTTTGTGGGGGTACCCGTCTATTAGAGACTACCCGTCTAATAGAGACTACCCGTCTATTTTTCGACCCCCCTCGAGGGGTACCCGTCTATTAGAGACTACCCGTCTATTAGAGAAAATACGGTATACTGTTAGTCAATAGGCAACGGACACTATGTGAGGTTCCCTTGTAAGCTATGTGAGTGTGTTCAGCTCAACCTGAGGCATCAAGCCCCCGCGCCCCGGAAAAGGACAATTGAGTCGGTGTGTGGGTTAGAATTTATCCTTACTTACAAATTTGGCCGAAGCTAGAAATTCATTCATTCTTTGGCCTGTATAAATATACACTAGAACTGAAAGACTGCGTTGCCTCTGGTAAACAAACTTCTTTAAAAGGGCATACCAGCGCGTTACACGGGTGATTTCAAATTCGCAAAAGGCGGGGACCAGCCATATTCAAACGAGAATTATTTTTAAATGCAAATTTGTCATTTTGTACAAAAAGCTATACACCGTGTTGGAATCGAACTCGACCACGTTCAGACTACATCAGCACATTACCACTAAGCCACACATGTTATTAGACTGACGTTGTGCTTTTTACAACTTATTGTTTTTTACAGAATAACAAATTTGCATTTAAAAATAATTCTCGTTTGAATATGGCTGGTCCCCGCCTTTTACAAATATGAAATTGACCGTGTAACGCGCTGGTATGGCCCTTTAAAAGGGTAAACCGTCCTTACAGTCAGGCTTATCGTGTTAAATTGTGGGATCGAAGCACTGATGTTAAATATTTCTGTATGTGGATTAGTTTACTTTCAACCACCGGCCCTTCTAAAGGGTCTAGTTATTAGAAAAGAGTTAACTAATAGAGAAAACACATTCATCTAAAACATTTAATATAAAAAGTGGCAAAAACATAATGATTGTATCCTTCTATCAACAAATTTTTTTATGACAAGCAACGTTTCAAAGCAGTCATACAATCATTTTCATCCACATTCATCAGGTGATAGTAACGCAAGGATTCTTGGGTCAATATATTTTTCAATCGAAAATGTTTGGTGGCATCATATGTCCCTCTGCACTGTTTAATTTGCAGCCGAAAAGAGCATGGAGTGTGGGATTCAGCAAAACGCTAAAATAAAATAAAAATATTTTGGCTCTATCCTAGAAGAGGACGCTTTTTTTTGCCTTGGTCCCCCTGTTGTTTTTTCGTCATTTTGCCTTTGTTTCCATTTTTATTCTTTCGTCATTTTGTTGTTGTTCCAAAAAATTGCTGTAACTACCCTTGCAAACAACAAGTTCAGGCTTAGCCCTTAGGATTCGGGGTAGGCCAGCGTACGAAGTTGTGACTAATGAAGAGTTTGCGCACACTTCATTAGTCACAACTTCCGTACGCTGGCCTACCCCGAAGCCTAAGGGCTAAGCCTGAACTTGTTGTTTGCAAGGTAGTTACAGCAATTTTTTGGAACAACAACAAAATAAAGAAAGAATAAAAATGTAAACAAAGGCAAAATGACGAAAAAACAACAGGGGGACCAAGCGTCTTCTTCTAGGATAGAGCCAATATTTTTCATAATTTCGATTGCCTGATCTTCACTTACATTTTTGGCCATATCTAGCAATTCATCTATTTTCTGACTTGCCAATGCATCTGCTTGAACTACTAAACTGCTTTGTTTCTCATTTGGAATATTCTCCAAATAATCTAGCAAATCGACAGGCCTTATACTCACATCACCAATAAATGCTATGGAAGAAAAGTTGTAGAGTAAGGAAATGAGTGGAATGGAAATGGCATGTCATTGTTGTTACTAAGATAAAAGCGGCTACAAGTGAGCACCTTGGACCAGGTGAAGACTTGGTGTAAAAAAGGTGGGGCATCTTGTATATTTTCTCTTACTACTAACATTAGTGAAGTATTTCGCCAAAGCGAACTGATTGTCTCTAGCTTAATATTCAATTCCTCAGCTGCGAAAATGTTAGGTTCTATGTCTATTATAACTTGTCTAGCTATATACTTCTTAGAGGCTGCTAATGCCTGAATGCAAATTGTAATGTCATTATTATTTTTGATCCAAAATAGATTAATAATACGTAGCGGAGAAGTGAAGAAATGCTGCTAGATAAAGTGATTAAAACGACTGCTTATTATGGCTAAGGCATCTAATTCTGAGCGGTTAAGGCAGGAAAGAACTTGGAGCAAAGCTTCTGCGCTGACATTTGTGTTGGATTGCATTATTAGTGGCTGGAAATAGTTTTCTGATTAATAATACAAACAAAATATTGGGTTAAGGAATAATTATTGTCCTTTTTTAAATAAACGTGTTCTCATGATTTTCTGACACGATACACATTATCTGATAACTATTTTCCTGGCCTTTCTAACAATCCACAATGATAAAAAAAATAAAAATATACCACAAGAGCGTAGCCAGAAAATCGAAAAAAAATCTGACGGCAAGGGTGGCCCTTGCCTTCTCCCGACAAACTCCCCCCCCCCCTCCCTGGCTACGCCCATGGTATACCGTAAAACCTCTAACAAGTAGCCCTTCGCTCAAAATCGAGGCATTGCGTTTCAGAGCAACTTTTTAAAGACTGCTTTCATGCAAGTTAACGCCTATTTTGTAGCTATTGAGATGAGATATAAAATTGCGTAGTAAGTTGCCTAAAATAAGTTTCGAAAAGTTGAGAAGTTTTAAAAAGTAAAACACAATGCCAGAAATACGATTTTGAATGAGTTAGGGGAAGGGGAAGTATTATTAGAAATTTCAGGGTCCAGGCCGTTTCGTCGCCACAATTTTCGTCGCTCACAATTTTCGTCGCTCACAATTTTCGTCGGCGGCATATTTTTCGCCTTGAGTTAAATTGCTCTATCATGAATCGGCTTGCTTTTGTCACTGCGCGTGGAATTGACCCACTCTAGCTCGACTTCTGGCTCCACTCGCACAATATTTTGCGCGTAAAAAAGCTAAAGCTGCCAAAAATATGCCGGCGACGAAAATCGTGGCGACGAAACGGCCTGGACCCAGATTTCACGGTAAGTACTTAAAGGACCATAGCCGTTGCCGACAACGAGAATTTCACACGTTTGAACGCACGTAGGACACTTTTTTATTCGTTATTGTTTTAACATGATGTTACTTAGATTAAAATATCGGAAGACAAACAAGTTACTTAGTGCAGTGGTAAAGCGCGCCAACCGATCTAAATTGCTAGTGGGTTCGATTCTCAATGCCTGCTTTGCCGTTTTGATGATTTCATTATTAGTTTACTGAAAAATATTCCTGAATATATTTTTGCAATAAAGGTGGTGTCCAGCGCGCATTCAAACTTGTGAAATTCTCATTTTCGGCTACTCCCATGGTCCTTCAGAAAAAATGAGGTGTGAAAATAGGAAGTTGAGGAGTACATTCATCTCTTCAGCTGATCAGAAGTTGAATTCAGATTTTTACAGTTTTTTATATTATTTTAGCGCTGTGGTGTAGCGACTCTCAATAGCTACAAAACCTTTGTTACAGAATGACTTTTGAAAATCCAAGTGTTGAGTTTTAGCCTTTTTTCCAAAAAAATTTTAAATCATCAAAATAAAGAAAGAAAAACTTGGATTTTGGTCATTTTTTAGGAACTATTTTCAAAAAGCTATACCGTATTTTCTCTAATAGACGGGTACCCCTCGAGGGGGTCGAAAAATAGACGGGTAGTCTCTATTAGACGGGTAGTCTCTAATAGACGGGTACCCGCACAAAGCGTGTTGGAGTTTGAAAAAAATCTGTTTAAATTAGCTCACTTTTTATTGTTTTATTTTTCAAAAGTGACAAAATCAGTCATGTATAATCGTAGAAGCACTTCTTTATTTTTATTTTTATTTTCTCGTCTTTTGTAACTGAATTGAATTTCAGTTGAAGCAATGAGCAACTCAAGCGATGATCAGATCTCGGGCAACCTGAATGGTGGACAGCAAAGAAGGTTTCCAGAAGAATTATTCGTCAGCAAGCACTGAAAACGTTCGTCCGTGACGATGATAATGACAAGGAATTCAAGGTAAAATAACGTCTAGGAAATTACAGCCACCGCTGGAGTATGAGCAAGCCTTGGTGAATTTTGTTATGCATGTCAGCCAATTGAGAGAAAAGACAAAGTAGGATATTTTTTCTTTTTGACCATAGCTTTCCATGTAATATTATGTATAGGTACTCTTACATGTTCGCCTGCGACGAAACTGCGGTATGGTTGGACCCGAGTGGTGGAAAATGTATTCAAGCCAAATGGTCATGTGCCCGGTGGTCGGTCTAAGCTTAAGCAAGCAAGGGAAGAGAAAGAACTAGCTGAGCTATTAGAAGAAATTGATCTCGAACAAGAACAAGAAAGCTATGAATATGATAGTGATGTATCGTTAGAATATTGAAATTGCTCTAATGTTATACTGTTTGTCTGGAACAAAAATAGTTGTTATGAAATAAAGTTGCTTGTTAAAATCCATGATTCTGTTTTATCTGGACTGAAAAAAAAAATTGGTTGAAAAATAGACGGGTAGTCTCTATTAGACGGGTAGTCTCTAATTGACGGGTACCCCTCGAGGGGGTCGAAAAATAGACGGGTATACCCGTCTATTAGAGAAAATACGGTATACCATTCGATAGCTCTTCGAAAACCCTTATTCAACATTCATTTGATCGAAAGTGGCGAATAAACATGAGTTCAAGTATGTGCTTCGTCAATTAAATTTATTCTCACTGTTTTCTATATCTTATCAATTTATTATATAAAAACAGTTAGCGATTGCCGGGCACATCCTCCCTCCAGAGACAATTTCCAGTTAACCTAGCCATTACCAGACTCTGAATGGTACGAAGGTTTCATTGAGCCGCTGTATCCAGAATCAACTGTTTTTGCTAAATTTTTTCTTTCGTGATTTTAGCTGTCTAACAGGTTGTATCGAATATGAAAAAATACCGGATTGGATATCGTATGTCAAAAAGTGCCGCATCTTATATAGTATTTGGGATGGGTGAGTGTTTAACGCATTTGAGTACATGTTTGGTCACAAAGAAAAGCTTTTTTTAGTGTAATATTTTTATTTGCATGTTTATACTTATTTGAAAGCTCTTTCAATGGCGGAGGACCTTTCGGAATTAGATTTGAAAATTAATGTGAAAAAAATTGAGATTTCCACGAAAAAAAAAGTGCCGCATCCACCGGGGTTTTTAAAAATGAGCGCCGCCGCTCCCTGCATTTTCAAAATTTCGTTGCTGGCGCATTAAAAGTGCCAATTTTTCCTGGCGGAAGGCTGGTCGCCGGGAAAAAAGTGGTATTTATAAAAAAGTTTCTTTTAAAATAGGAGCATTTAATTTATTTTTCTCGAAATAGCACATTCATATCCTTTTTAAATATGTTTAACTAGTCATTTTTACTGTTAAAAATCACATTTTCTTGAAAAAAGTATGATGAATGTGTGTGAAAATGGGTCTACGAAAATGAGCGCCGCCTCCGCCGAAAAGATCATATTAAAAATATAAAATAATTAATAATTCTAATAATTATTTCCCAGACCAATATTTGCAAAAAGCTTTATTTCAATGGTTAGACAGCTGAAACAAGTGCCTGACAATCGGAAATATAATAAAATGATAAGATATCAAATGTCAGATATCAAAGACAGTGAGAGAGAATTCAATTAACGTACACATAACTCAAGGCGTAGAGGCGTTAGGCCCCTTTTCCACCCTTTCTGCCCTATGTTCTGTTTTAGCCACTTAGGCATTATTTTTTTAACTTAGGCTCAGAATAGGCCAGCGCACGTTAGCCGGGAATAAAAAATGTCTTACGCACTACAAAATGGCTTGAAAAATAAGGCCTAAGTAGCTAAAACAAAACATAGGGCAGAACGCCAAAAAGTGGAAAAGGGCCTAAAGGCTACGACCCATAACTCAACTCTGAGGTGTGAAATTCAGAATATTTTGTCATTCGAAGCAGCAAAAAATTTAATCGCTATACTGCTGACTTTTAACTGGAACTATAAAGGCTCTTTTCCAAAAAGTACGTATTTTTTCAGACTCCCTAACTTGGAAATGGCTACAATTTTTGTTCTTTTTTTGAAAAAGTTTGCAGTTGATGCAATCTCGTAGCTGAAGCACAGGGCTACTAAATAAGCTATTGATCAAGTTCATGGTATTTGAAACATTCAGACAAAAAGGAGTGGATCAACACTCCAAATCCGCTTACTGGCGACGCGAAGGCTACAGTGCTGTGCATTTTCAAATTTTCGCTCCCGCTCTGGCTCTTTGCTCTCTTTTTAAATTTTTCGCTCCCGCTCTGGCTCTTTGCTCTCTTTTTCAAAAATTTTGCTCTCGCTCTGGCTCTTTGCTCCCTTTTTTAAATTTTTTGCTCCCGCTCTGGCTCTTTGCTCGGAGCGGAGCAGAGCGGAGCAAAGAGCGGTCCAATCTTTGCTCCTAATTATTGTATTAATCTATGTTATTTTTTTTTTCATATATAAATATAAATCCACAAATACACATAAATTCCTTCAAATAAAATCACAAAATTTGTTCAAATACAAGAAATAAAAGATGATGCAAACAATCCCAAGCAATCAAAAAATGTATACTATCCCATAACAACAACAAAAATCATAACAAGCGATTCGCGGCATTAATAGAATGCCAAGCTTGTAAAGAAATTCCTGCTTAGATTTTGTTCCTTTCAAATTGTGCTGTATTTCAATACTCCTTTAACTCTCTTACACTAAATCATTTATTTTTTGCTCCCAACCTAAAAAATTTCGCTCCCGCTCTGGCTCTTTGCTCCCTTTTTTAAATTTTTCGCTCCCGCTCTGGCTCTTTGCTCTCTTTTTCAAAAATTTCGCTCCCGCTCTGGCTCTTTGCTCGGAGCGGAGCAGAGCGGAGCAAAGAGCGGAGCGAAGAGCGGAGATTTGCACAGCACTGGAAGGCTAACGTACCTTATAATGGAGTTGCCCACAAAGTGGTGCAAACCATTCTTTTTAATGTTTCAGCTGCTGAAACGTGTAGAAAACATGTTTTTAGGGCGCGGCCGACCATTTGAAAAAAATGTATGGCCAAAATATGACTTTTTGCCTTGGAGGACGAAAATAAGCCACTTCATAAGGGTACCAAGAGACCCTAAAAAGATGGAATTTGAACATGGTTTTATTAAATGGGCCTAAAGCATAAAGAAACTCTGGTATGCATGATTTTTCATGGAAGCTCCCACTCCAAGCCCCAAGCCTCCGGAGCTTGCGCAGCGCAGAATACGACGTGTTATCTAATGGTTTTTCACATGAATGACCTCAACCCACCAAAAATAATAGATCTCATAATAGGACAAAGTCCTAAATAGGTCCATAATACTATATAAATAGTCCTTAATAGTCTTATATAGGTCCAAATTCTTATCCCTGATGCCGCCTTATTTTTTAATGGTAGGACGATTCGGCGGCGAAATATTTGGCGGCGGAAAATTTGGCGGTGGAATATTTGGCGGAAATTCGGCGGAATTTCAAGAGAGCCGTTATGCATGTTTGCTTTGCAATTCCGAGTTGTTGACACCACATGCGTGTCCAGCGTGGTCGATTTGCTAAGAAAAATGCTCTTTAGTCTTTTAAATCACTCATATTTTGAGTTCCACCCAAGACAAAAAAGATTTCAACAAACTGATTTTTTTTGGCTATAACTGATTTGGTTTGCTAAAACCTGAAAAATGCCACGAAAAAACTGAAATATGCCACGAAAAACCTGAAATGTGCCACGAAAAAACTTCAACCTTAAATTTGACAAATTTTTTGTTTTGATTTTTTGACATTTTTTTTATTATCGTGTAGCCCTGGATCTCAGCTTTCTAATGGACAATACTTTTTCCTCCGACTAAAACACTTTTTTTCCGACTAAAATATTTTTTTCCGACTAATTTCATTTCCGACTAAAACACTTTTTTTTCCGACTAAAACACTTTTTTTTCGACTAATTTTCTTTTTTCTCCGACTAATTTCTCGTCCGTCTATATGACCCAAAATCTAAGGTCTCTGATCTAATTTTTTCTGTTTGTTTGATATATTTAACAGTAGTGATGCGCTTAATAAGCGCAAATAAGCGAATAAGTCGGAAATCAAATAAAATTAGTCGGAGAAAAAGAAAATTAGTCGGAAAAAAAAGTATTTTAGTCGGAGAAAAAAGTGTTTTAGTCGGAAATGAAATCAGTCGGAAACAAAAATATTTTAGTCGGAAAAAAAAGTGTTTTAGTCGAAGAAAAAAGTATTGTCCCTTTCTAATGAGCTATCGAACTCAACTGAATCATTTAAAAAATCATAGAATTTAGGGGTTTGATTGAAGTAACTTTTTTGTTTTTGTTATTTCATTTAAACCCCCGAATATCTACCTTTTTTAAATAATTCGGTGGAGTTCGATAGCTTGTTAGAAAGCTGAGATTCTGGGCTACACGATACTATAAAAGTTTAAATAAATCAACGCAAAATATCAATTTAATATCAATTTCGCTTTTTCGTGGCATATTTCAGGTTTTTCGTGGCATATTTCAGGTTTTTAGCGAACCAAATCAATTTATGCCACTTTTTTGAGAAAATTTTTATTTCAATATCTAGTTTAAATATTTGTTGTCTTGGGTGGAACTCGAAATATGAGTGATTTTTAAGACTAAACAGCGTTTTACCAAGCAAACCGATTATGCTGGACACGAATCTGGTGTCAGAAACTTGGAATTCCAAAGCAAACATGCGTAACGGCTCTCTTGAAATTCCGTCAAATTTTCAGCCGCCAAATATTCCACCGCCAAAATTTCCCCTAGCATGCCGCCTTTTTAGAGGTAGTACGGTTGGTTGGTTCCTGTTTTTTATGATTTTTTTGTTCCAAAGTATTGCTTATCGAATCGAAATCGTGCTTTTTCGGTTGCCAATGTAATCACCCTGGCTTTACATGTGAAAAAAATTACAAAATGCATGATGAACAGTTTTATTCATTTATCCAATCCAAACCCCTACATACCGTACAAGTGGTCTGAACTACAATCTATATAAAAACTACTGCCTAGCACATTGAACAACTAGAGGCACAGTCCCTCTTCATGTTGGAGGGTGAATCCAGACAGAGGTGCGGATGTTTGCTCAACCATTGCTTGCAAAATGCCACTCTATCTCGACATTCTGCAGAAAAAAATCACTGGTTTCTGCAGGAATGAAGGAGTGTTGACTGTGGGATTGACTGTTCTTACAGTTGTTATAGCTGAATAGGTTTTGTATTTTCTTACAGATTTGGGCTTATTTATTTTCAAAAAATTATCGGCCATATACAAGAGGAGGACAGTTTTTTGCCTTGCTCCCCCTGTTGTTTTTGTGATTTTTAAGGCTTTAGGCATCGGCAAAGATATATTGGGGCAGATTCAAAAAAATCTTTCTCGATGTTTAAAAAAGTTAAAAAAACACGTTGAGTTTGTCCTAATACACGCCGGCATACCCTTGCCCAAGCCTGAAAATCCCAAAAATCAACAAGGAGAAATAAGGCAAAAAACTCCAAAAAATCACATATTTTGATTTAATAGTTATAAGTCGAGTGCCGATAACCCGACACCCCTCGAGTTCGTTCCCACCTAGCGTCCGACACCTTTTTTATCCCAATTTTCGAAGGCTTTTGACAATTGTTTTTAACAGTCTGTTGCCAAATATCGTAAGGATCCTGAGTTTAAGGGTCGTCTTTGAAAAACCTTTAAATTTTGACACTGAAAAATCGAACCTCCGATAAGCCGACACCTTTTTTAAAAAGTAGGTGTAGAGTTATCAAAATTTTGTTTTCTAAGTGTCAAAATTTTATGGCTTTTCAAAAACAACCGATAAAATCGGAATCCTTACGATATTTGGCAACAGGCTGTCAAAACACAATTTTCAAAAGCCTCCGAAAATTGAGATAAAAAAGTGTCGTATCCTAGGTGGGAAGGAACTCGAGGGGTGTCGGGTTATCGGCACTCGACTGTATGGGTAAATGTTAGGGTTTGACACCGGAACCTTTTTTTCTAAGTATGGGCTCGACATCTCACCTTTGTGCATTACACCTCTATGTTGTTTTATTTGTTGCCTGAATGTGAGAGTTTATAGAATTTTTCGTTCAACACCAAATGTAACGTGTATTCATTGAAATCAGGTCAGACACTGTTGACAAAAAAATTCGACTAAAAAACTTAGGGGGACCAGAGTAATTTAACTTCGAATGACTCTATACATCTGAACCTACCAGTAGAAGGTGCCACAATTGGAGTCGCAGTGACTAGTTTGGCAGGGGTGTTTGCTAACACTTTCTCATAGACTGTCTCCAGCACAACCATAATTCCATCAAAAGTTTCTTTGGCTGTGGGGATCAGTTGAGCTTTCTCGAGAATGAATCCATTCCAAGCTAAATATTTACATCATTCAAATTTCAGTCCTGACTAGGGTTGTGGAATTCTCCGAAAAAAAAATCGGGAAAATAAAAATTTCTCCGGAGAATTCTCGAAGAACTTTCTCGAGTAAATGTAGGTTTTTATAAGGACAGACTGGAAATTCGGGAGAATTCTCCGGAGAGTTCTCCGAAATTTTTGAGAATTCTACAACCCTCGCCCTGACTCAACCACAGCAAAATAAGCCTACACCAATAGGAGGGTCGGAGTTCAATGGTGTAGGTATACTTGATTCCAGCCGTTTGTTTGGCCCAGTCTGCAGATCCACCAGCATAGGCATCTGAAATATGCCTGGCTCAACAAAAAATATAGAAGAGGACACTCACATATAATTTCAGGTCCAGTGCCAGTCCTGTAATATTTAGGTTTTAACACTCTGATCCTCAAGCGTGACTTTTGCCTCTCTTAAGGCAGAACTTCATGAGGAATAAGATGACTTTTTCATTTTTTTTCAAATCTAAAAAGTGGTCGAAATTGACCTTTGAAATATAAAAATTTGACCCTAGTATAGACAACCACCCCTAATATAGATAACTAGTATAGAATAGGATCCGATCTTGGTGGGGGGGGGGGGAGGTGTGGATGGGTGTGTTTATTCTATACTAGCGCCAAAAATTTAATTTTTGTCTGCTTCTAAAATTATAAATGTTCCTCATGAGCTTCTCTATCCTTTTGTAGTTGCATAAATATTACGTCATCCAAAAATTTAAATAAATCAAAGATTCATGAAATATGTTCCAAGGGCCGATTTCAACCACTTTATAGATTAAAAAAAAATTGAAAAAGCCATCTTATTCTCTATGAAATTCTGACTTCGGAGAGACAAAAGTCACGCTCGAGGATCGGAGTGTCAATTTAATCGACTCAAGCTGGATAGCGCAAAAACTTACATGTAGTGAGTGCCAAACTTCTCACCAATTGCGTCCACAGCTCGTCTGGCCACTGCTTTCTAAACAAATTGAAACAAATTAGTGAAATGAGAATTATTAGTTACAGGCTGATCCAAAAAACTACTCTTGCATTCAAAATCGTGTATTTGGCGCTGCGTTTTGACATATTTTTTATGTGTGACCTCCATACAAGTCACCACCCAATTCTAGCCAATGAGATGCTCTGAAATTTAAGGGGTAGGTTGCCTGGAAAGAGTCGTCAAAAAGTATGTCAAAAACATTATGTCAAGCACACGGTTTTGAACGCAAAATAGATGTTTGGGCCACCATGCAGTAGATTCCAACCAGCTCGGCAATATCCGCAGGGTAGGAATGTTTGCGATGAGAGAATGGGTAGATCCACAGTTGGCTGAAAATTTGATAGTAAACTATTGCAGAGGAAATGAGATGTGGTATTAAGAAAACAAAAGCGGGCTAAAAAGCTCGCAGGGAATTTTTTCAATGATTTACCGCCAATCACCTCCCCGTAAGAATCCATGTAAAATTTTTTCACGGGCCTTCTGTATTGAGTGGCCCTTTTCATTCCCTCCCTTCCTAATGCAGCCCTTATTCCATTTAAAAGTGTTTTTGCGACAATTTGAAAAAAATGTTTTTTTTGACATTTTTATTAAAAATTTTGCCTTGGTCCCCCAAGGGAACCAAAAACATTTTTTTGAAAAAGTGTTTTCCCACGTTTAAAAACGAGTTTTCTACCCGTTTCACAGCATAAAAAATGGCTTAGAGCGCTTTAAACTGCGTTTTCGGATTTCCGCTCAAGTGTAATTTAGCTTATGAAACTCAGCTTGGCCGCAAGAAATATGCACACCCACCTATAAGCATGCATTGTAACCATTGCAGGAATGCGCCATGTAAATCGGACAACAAAACCGCATCTCTGATAGCTTTGGTCTCCGGCTCGCTGAACGGTCCTGAGCCATGGTAAATCTCAGAACAGGGGAAGTAGGAGGTGCCTGTTTCTTAAAACAGCAAAAGATATATAGCAAAGCTGTGAAAATTTGTAGCAAGCAGCTATACCAGCAAAGCGAAAATCAAAGTTTCGGTTGAGATCCACCCCTCGGCAGCACCGTCTATTGTTCTGACTGTCGGTGTCACACCTCTCTTGTGATCTGCTTTTGCGCCAGAATCTGACCTGAGTAATTATTAGAAATTAGGTTTAAAAAAGTTGGAAATAGGAGGCTACCGATGGATTTCTGGGATCACTTCTTGTGTATTCATATCCATCAGGATTGACACACGGCAAAATGAGCACATCCAAAACTTGCAGGTATTTGACCAATGGAGATGTGGGTTGGCCACCATTTCATTGGCAATCTAACAATATAGAGCTTAGTTTTTTGTGGGTTTAGGACAAGGCTCCTTATTATATACTTTGTCAATATTATACTGGGCTGCCATATGTCATTTTTTAAATCTCTAATTTTTTTATTTTAGTAAAAATCTTGTTTTGAGATTCAAAATAGCAAAGAGCATCAGATAAAATGCACTTTTTCCTTCAAATGGTCAAAAACGTCTTTTCTGAGAGAAGTCCAAGTGCCCCCCCCCCTCTAAAGAGTATTTTTCTCTCAGCCACCTTTTTTATTTTTCACCTATTTCACACCTTTTGCACCGACAAAACCAAGGATATTTGGCCGCTTCGTGGCCAAATAGCAACACATTTCACCTTGCAATAGATTGGGGTGAAAAAAATCGAGGGAACCCAAAATAGTAGGCTTAGAGAGAAATACTCTTTGGAGAGGCGGGTGCACGTGGACTTTTACGGTCTTTTTTTGCCCAAATGTCCTTTTTAAAAAATTTTGGACGGGAGCCCTGTTATTATAGGACCGCAATGTCGAAGGATGCATTCCAATGGCGCCCATAATTATCGTTTTTATTTATGTCGTCAACCACCGTATTTCCTGTAATAAACGCCCCGTGGCTTTTTTTTTCAAACCTCTGAACATTTTGAAATTTTCGATCAAAAATGGTTTTAACTCTGAAGTTATTTAACTTTGAGGGGATGGCGTTTATTAGAGGTGATACGGTATATTAATTTTTAAAAGCTTTTTTCTCAAAACTTTAACGTAAGCTCACATAATAGATAAAGTAGACAGCAGTGTGAATGGCAGTCCACTCTCTGGAATGCATACCTGCATCTATCCACACAACTTGCCGAGTGAAATCTCTTGGTTTGCCAAACTAAAACACAAATTTCCCATTGGTCAGGCAAAAAATATTTTTTCGCTTGGTGCACCTGTATTCCTCGGATGTCGCGTCCCTCGGCACTCTTTCCTATAGAGCGGAGTTGTACTGTGTCAGCAGGAAGTTGTCTCTCTATTCTTGACATGAACGCCAAAATCTCATCGTAACTGAAATTTTTTTAACAGAGATGCCTAGAAATACAACCAGTAGATTTGAGGCAGTTTGGTAGACGGTGAATTTTCGATTATGAATTTCAAAAAAGGGTGGTACATGGTGTTTCGAATTTTCCTGAAACTTTTAAGCGGTCATAGTTTTTGTACGGATCGAATTTTAAATTTCTGTCAACGCGAATCGCCCCAGACTTGAAAAGCGATTTGTTTTGTATATAAAGTCAAAAACACGATTTACCCTTAGTGTTCTTTCTGGATTGAGTCCTTGTCTGTGGATGGCCTCTAGACGACTAAGGCCAAAACCACAGGGGGTACCGAGCAATAATCGTGTTTTGACTATATATACCAAAAAAATTCCATCGACCCGTAAAGAAAGTTGTGACCATTTTGAAGTGTCAAGAAAATTTGAAATATCCTGTAGTATGCAAAAAAGATCCAAGTAAGAGCAATGCATCAGCAAGATGAAAAAAGTCTCTTTAACGCAGGGCTCTTAGATTTTTAAAAAAAGGAGTATTCCTAAAAAAATGATAATTAAACCTAGTGGTGGTACCTAGGTTGCGGTAATCAGATGGGAGTACCCATGACGGAAGTACCCAGGCAAATCCTGCGAAAAAATGGCCTTAACCCTGAAATCCTATTACAAAAAATGGAAGGGAGGGTAGGTAGAATTTGTAGGATTAATAGAGGTTATGCGGTATATATCTGAAAAAGCAGACAGTCAGCAGGATAGGGTCATAGAGCAGACCACCGACAGAATTTCATGCAATTTTTTTACCACACCCTAACCTGTGGTATTCGCCCATGGTGATTCCAAAAGAATTAGCACGCTGATTTCCAAACATTGTCGAATCGCGCTGCCACTTCCCACCTTGCCCAAACTTTCTGGCGCTATTGGTCTCCCTGATTTCTTTTTGCTCAATGAATCTAGAAAAAAAAGTTTTATTTTTTAAAAGCTTGTGAAAACTAAGATTTACTTGGCCAGATCTTCCACCAAACCTTGGAGTCTATGCCGAACTGTTGGATAAATTTGTGAAATTGCTGGACTTCCTGCCTGCCTTCATCCAGCATCACATCCGCTGTTGCGTTCGGAGTAAAGGGCATGTGCCAAAAGTCAACTATGCCTTGTTGCTCGAATAGTTCGAGTTGTTTGAGCTGTTCCTCAGTCCTTGGCCGGATTTGATACACTTTGTAACGTCTGAAACGATATTTGTAGATGTTAAACAAATTGGTACAAAATTATACAAAAAAAAACTATTTCTTGTTCATTCTTTTAGAGCTGTGGAACGGTGAATTACCACAGCGTTTGAAATTCGGTAATAACTGGTAAATTTTTTCTGAAAATTTTTTCGTGCAATTGGAGTTTGCGCCTTTCGAGATGTTCAATAGTTTTGTTCGGTCGATTTTATAAATTTTTGACTTGCTGGTGTTTGGAAAACCGACATTATCAAAATTCAGTTTAAACCGGTAAAAAATTTTAACAAGCGCCTTTTTGTCTCAAAGTCATTTTTCTCGCGGACAAAAAAATCCTTTTTCCTACATCATTTCTCAGCTTAAAAAAAAGTGTGATCGTACTCGGCAGGATTCGAACCTGCGCGGGCAAAGCCCAACAGATTAGCAGTCTGTCACCTTAACCACTCGGTCACGAGTACACATACCTACCCGTGAAATATTTTTGTAATGATCATGTCTTTTTCAATCGCATAGATTGACTTTGTACAGCTTACCAATCATTTGATGAAAAAAGGTCGTTCAATCGTGGTTTTGATATTTGGGAAAATTTGGACAGCCAGTTCGCCACGCTTTTTTTTACTAACTTAATTCTTTTTTTTTTCCTTGAAATATCATGGTTATTTTAAATTTCATTTTTTATGAACCATTGGCAGTTAAGCTATATGGTCCATTCACTAATGCGGTGGCCACAATGGATGTGAGAGGTCGAGGTGCGAGGTCTTTGAGGTGTCGTAGCTCAGTCAGATTTTGTCATTTTACTTATCTGAAATGTTTTTCGACCTATTTTTAAGGTCCGCTATTCAAGAAAATCAACTTTCCCATTATTGGATATGAAAAATTAAATTTCAGGCGGACCTTGGACCTCGCATCTCACACCTCGCACTTCGACCTCGCATCTCACACCTCCATTGTGGTCAAGGCATAATGACTCCGTAATGAAATAACTCCATAATGTAAGTGTAAACGTAAATGATTTTCGCATCGTGAAGACACTTACACTAGGTGAATTGGCGCCTTACAGGCGCCTGGCGAAAAATGTCAATTGTCGCAACTATACTTGCATGTTCCGGAAAAAAGGTCGCCAACGCCGGCGCAGGCTTTTGAAAATTTCTGCGATGGTGCCGCGATCGGCGCTGGAAATTGTCAAATTTTAACGCCTGGGCGCCAGGGTAATACCAGGGGGCGCCAGCTCCGGTATTTTTGTCTATAAAATGAGTTTCTCATGAAAAAACAAAATAAATTTTCAAAAAAAACAGCGTTTATGCTAGTATTGTGATGAAGTCGCGCTTTTCTAAAAAATTTCGCCAGGCGCCAGCTGTAAAAAACCGAATGGCGCTGGGCTTGTAAAAAATCGACGCCGGCGTCAACCTCGGTTGCCTGGCACCCGGCGCCCATGCAAGTATGGAGGTAAGTACAAAAAAGACTTACGATAAAAACTACTTAGCAAATATTATCTACCGTATTTCCTCTAATAGCTCACCCTGCTCTAATAACTCACCCCTCTCAACTTTGAGGGCCTATATCTCAGCTCGGAACAAATATTTTGCAAAGCTGTTTATTGCGTTTTCTTAATTCCCACGAGCTCTATCGATTCTGGTTTTTAAATTTAATATTTTCACCCAAAAATCTCGAGATCGACCTCAAATTTTTCCGATTCTCAGCGATCCAAAAAATAACTCACCCGGGTGAGTTATTAGAGGAAATACGGTATTCAAAGAACCCAAATATAGATACCCCAGTACATTGTTTTAAGTTTCCAAAATTTGGAAAATTTCGAGATTGATAATAAGATTTTCGTTCAACTTACATCTTGAAAAAAAATATTAGTGAATTACCGCGGGAGTTGAAAGCTGCCATGAACACCATAGAAATGCACTGAATCTGTTCTAACTACCGTATATTCTCTATTAGAAGGCCCGGGCCTTCTATTTTTCAACCCTAAAAAGTCGGAAAAAATTTGGGTCGATTTTGAGATTTTTGCGTGCTCAACCAAAATTTTAAAAGTGGAATCAGGTAAGCTCGTGTTAACTAAGAAAACGCGAAAAACAGATTTGCGAATTTCTTTTCTAGGCTGATATATAGGTCTTCAAGGGGGCCTTCTATTAGAGAGGGGCCTTCTAATCGAGAATATACGGTATCAACTATACCCTACATGGCCATCTACCTACCCTACCTGCCCCCTACCTGCCTTACATGGCTACTTACCTACCTCACCTGGCCATCTACCTAACCTATATTTCCATCTACCTACAATACCTGCCTTTGATAGATATTCGTCTTAGACGAAGGCCTGAATGAATCCATATAACATCTAAAAAAGGCAAGATCTTGCTTTACAACTTAACGTTAAGTTTCTCTACACTTGGTAGCAACAGCTTCAAAAAGCTTCAAGAAAGTGCCCAAAAGTAAGATTTTCGTATGAAAAATCTATGACCTTAGGGCTGAAAATCGATACTCGTCGCTGAAAAATTTTCAAACTCTACAGTTAAATAGCTCAAAATTTAGCTGAGAAGTTTTTCTACAACTTAATCTTCAGTTTTTTTTCTGAATTATTATTATCAAAAACCTAAAAATTAGATTAATGAAAAAACGTGACCGAGGGACAAACATAGTCCAAATACTATATAGAGATTTACACTCACCCCTTTACGATACGACTGTAAATGTGAATGAATTTTTACCGATTCACTTTTATTCTATTTTGTGCTTTTTTTCAAAAATATTGACTTTTTAATATTAATAAATGTTGCTAAATATTTAAAAAAAATGCAAAGATTTTGTGACCGAAGTGAAAAAGTTGAAAATTTGCAATTACCGTATTTTCTCTATTGAGGAACCGCTCTCTAATAATTAACCCCCTCCCTCCTATTTTTGACTAGGATTTTAAAGTTAAGGCAATTTTTGATTGAAAATTTTGACATTTTTCGGGGTTGAAAAATAATGAATCCGGGTGCGTTAATAGAGAAAATACGGTACATTTACATTCGTATCGTGAAGGTGCGAGTGTAAATGTAAGTATAAGTGTAAATGTTTTTGGCGTCATGAAGGCACCTTACATTTACACTTACAGTTGCATTTACATTTACACATACGCCGTGAAGGTGCGATAACGTAATCGAGTAATAGTGCACTTAAACAAAAAAGCATTTTATATGCTTTTTGGTTTCGAAAACCTGTTTTCAGAACCCGTTGGAGCATTTTAAGCATGAAATTACATTTAGTAAGGTATTTGTAGAACTTTCGTAATTCTGCTAAAAAGGAAATCCACTACCGTATTTCCTGTAATTTAGCCCCTGTGGGCTAAATTTTTTGGATGCCCAAAAATCTTGAAATTGTAAATCAAAAATGGCCCTACCTCTGAAGTTCTAGCCAAAAAAGGGGGGCCAAATTAGAGGAAATACAGTAACTATAACCAAAGTGTTAGACAAAAGAATATACCTAACAAACCTCCCCCTCTCCAAAAGTTCCCAAAAAGGTGACCCCTCCCGCTTAAATCGCTGTAACTACCCGTCTTTAGGCAGATAAATCTAGCGTATGTCAGCCGGAACTAAAAAAATGTCTTAAGTACTTTTTCCGGGGTGTAGTACTAATATTCGGTTCGATTTACTTAAAAATTTAAAGTAATCATATTATTTTTTAGGACAAAATATGGCGATTCAATAAGTAAAAAAAAGCGTGACGAACTTGCCGTTTTGAAAAGAGTGAGAACCAAGAGTGAGAAAGGCCGCGCAGCGAACTGGCTTGTTCCCACAGAAATAAAACACACCATATGAACCTTTTTGGACAATCAAAAAAGCTGTGCATCCCTAGAAATCTGGGCGAAAAATTGACAAAAAAAAGTTTCGCCCACAGAAAGTATCGCTAGCAAAACTTCGACAAAAAAGGTTGATAAATTGTGTAAATTTTCTGTGTAGTTTACAGAAAATTAAACCAAACTCACCCGAAATTTAACGAGGATGTCCCATTATTCCTGGAAAATTCCTCATGTGCTCTACCATCTGTCAATACTACTGTAGCAGCAAAAATTAAAGCCAGCCACATGGAGTGCATTTCAAAATGAAGAAAATCGTAATCCACAGCAAATCCGGTAAAAAATTTCCTTCTAACAACCAGCAAATAACTGTGAGTTAGGCTAAGCACCAACTAATTAGCAGTAACAAGACATTTTAATCAAGACACACACTGCTCCAAGTACAACAGTCTGGAACAATGGTGGGGTGCGCCAGCCTGATACTTCATTTCCAACCTTTGCATTACACCACACCTAAACGTTGATGAATTGGATGACACACACAGAGCATTCCCACCAACCTAAATTGTATGCTTGTAAAGGGGAGACCACTTTCTCCATTTCTCCTGTATTATACTCCGACTACTGCTGCTACTTGGGCTGTAATTGATTGGAAAGCAGATGCTTTCATTTGTCTTTTTCCTTGCTAGTTGGTCCTATAGCCCCTAGGGCAAGTAGAAAGGGAAAGTGAATTGTCTGTAGAAATGTTGTATAACTACCAGCTTTTTTGTCAGATTATCGATTTCACAGACGTGACTGTGGAAAAAAGATTTTTGCAAGAATTTATTTGATTGAAATTTGTCGCAGATTAATCTTTAGTTTTATGCAAAAAAGTAGGGATAGGCGAATGGCAGAAAATTTTGAATTAGGCCATGTGTCGGCCTCTTTAAAGTCCAGAGTAGTTAAATTGGCTAGGAGAGATTTGCAAAAACGAGATTACGCCGAACTATATTTGGCAAAATGATTTTTGGCAACACGATTTTCGTAGCTAAACAGAGTAGCTAAATGAATGTGAAGCATGGTTGGGAGGTAAAAATGGAAAATAATGGTTTCGCGGGTTTTTGAACTAGGCAACGTAGTACACTCATGTCCTCAACGACTCAGTTAAACTGGTCAAATAGTTTTTGATCAAATCTCGTTATTATCAAGTCCCGTTTTGCCAACAAATACGTTTGTCGAATCTCGTTTTCGCCAAATCTCCCCTATCCGTTAAATTACAAGTAATATTACTGGTAAAGTAGGCTTAATTCACTGAGGACAGGTAAATTAGGATTTTTGATCACTGTCGAAGTTCACATCGGTAACTGCACGTTGATAACTGTAGAGTTAACAGATGCAAGTTTCGGTAAAAAATTGTCTAAAAAAGCTATGCGCAGCTCTTAAAAGCCAAGTCAGCTGTCTTCTGAATACAGGAAAAAGGCCGTCTTTGGTAGTTCTACCCACTTTAAGACTAGCCCTTCAAACATAAAGAAGCTTTCCCAAAAAGCTACAAAACGACCCTTTTACATGTAGTTTTGCTCCGGTGGAAAGTTTCAATCGAAAAGCCAAAACAACCGCTGAACACTGGACAAAGCTTTTCTTTGCTGCAAAAAGACTTTTTTGCTGCAAATATTGTTGCTACAAAAAGAATTTTTCTTGATGCAAATGTACTTTCTTTTACTGCAAATCGGGTTTTTTGCTATTTTCTGCATCAAATAAAAAAGCCGATTACCAGCAAAAAAAAACTATTTGCACTAGGAAAAAGTCTTTTGCAGCAACAATATTCGCAACAAAAAAGTCTTTTGGCAGCAAAGAAAGGCTATGTACCTTCACGTATCTAAAAAAATGCTTACAACATCAAGGATACCTTTTATTCAACAAAAACGGACAGCAGACAATGAGAACAAAATGAGAGTTTGCAAGACCAAGCAACAACAGTTCTTCTTTAGCCTCTGAATGGACCACCCCGACCACGCACAGCTCCACCTCGGCCACGAATTCCACCTCTGAAAGCACTGCCTCGTCCACGCGGCCCAGATGTAGGTTGAATGTCACCGAGTCCCATGCCATGTGCACCCTTCTGAAGAACAAGGGATAATTAATCAGAGAAGTCAGATAAAAATAAGTAAGTTACCTGCGCTCTTCCAATATTCTTAAACATCGGCGCATTCTTCAACATATCCGGCAGAATAACAAAACGAAGTGAGGAGCCACGGACAAACACCTGAAAGAGTTTGACTTGAAAGCAAGGTCGTAAAGAAAAATAAACTCACATTATCAAGAGTATGAGAGCGTCCATCCCGAAGAGTGACTGTGACATCGGCCATTTGGCAGTTCATGTTGTCTTCAGCTTCCACCAACTTTCCACGGTAAACTTCACCTAAAATTCATTCGTAAAAGACCTGTAAATATACTGAAAACATCTACCGATAACGGTCTCCAGCGTAATGATATGACCTTCAGCCTCATGTAAGATTTTAATCGGCACCCCAATAGCAGTCATTTAAGCGGCAGATGATTTGCGAAGCAACTAATCTAGAAAAAAAGTTATTTACTTATGGACAAAGCTTTTCTCTGCTGCAAAAAGACTTTTTTCTGCTGCAAAAAGACTTTTTTTGCTGCAAATATTGTTGCTGCAAAAAACTTTTTCTTGATGCGGCTTTCGGCTTTTTTGCTATTTTTCGCAGCGAAAAAACCTGATTTGCAGCATAAAAAGTCTATTTGCATCAAGAAAAAGTCTTTTTGCAGCAACAATATTTGCAGTAGAAAAATATTTTTGCAGCAGAGAAAAGCTTTGTTCTATACTTGTTAGCAAATAGCAAAGGCACTGTTTTAGGCACTGAAAAGTTTCTCGTACAGTAAGAAAGACTCCGGAATTATTTAGAAATGAATCCGTAATACGGATTCCGTAGTCAAATATTTTTGGCGCGTTTTCAAACTCCGATTCGATAAACCACGAGTAGGGGTCGTTTTTGATAAAGAGGTTCTGGATTGGACTGAAATTTGTATCACAGTTACCGTCCGACGTGTTCATATGCGATATAATGACGCACCCGAGTCTTGGCCAACCAAAAAATATATGACAAAAGTGACAAATGTCGGGCGACAAAAATGACAAAAAGTGACAAATATCGCGCGACAAAAAAAACTATAGCGACAAATGTCGCGCGACAAAGATGTCAAAAAGTGACAAATGTCGCGCGACAAATATTTCAAAAAGTGACAAATGTCCGGTTGCACCACCCTCCCCCCTATTATTCGAATAGGACGTCAAAGTTCAGGCCATTTTTGATTGACAATTTACGGATTTTTCGAGGGTTGAAAAATAATCCCCCATGGGGTTTAATAGATTTATATTAATAAAGTGCGGTGCATAATTATAGCGACCACCCCTATTTTGCGAATTTCGGGACTTTTCGAAATAATTCCTAAAATCTACTACCACCATTCGAAAAAGCGCGCTGAAAAACGGTGGTTTTGCTACAGTATCGATAAGTAGCCGATATTTTTGTAAGAAATTTTTTCAAAAATGTGAAATTTCGGCGGTGCATATTTATACGACCACTTAGAACAAAGCACTATTTTGCACTAAACAGAGCACTATAACAAAGCACTACCATCATTAACAGCTTTAGAATGTAAGCCCTCAATCTTAGCTAGAATTTGATAGGTCAATCTTTTTTTTTCATCATTCCGGAAAAAGTTATGACCATCAACAAAAAAGTGTCGATTTCTAGTCAAAATCAAAGTAAATCTAAGGAAAATGGTTGTTTGACCGCATAAATACTGATTTTTCTTAAAATTTTTAATATCATAATTTACCAGTTAATGCACTTTTGGAAGCTTAATATTTTTCTACAAAATGACATGTCAGCTTTTTCATAAGATTGTACAGGGCTGAGAAACGGACGGTTAAAATTGAAAGAAGTGAAAATGTCTCAAAATAAAGCAAAAGTAGAGGTTTTTCACTTCTTACAATTTTAACCGTCCGTTTCTCAGCCCTGTACAATCTTATGAAAAAGCTGACATGTCATTTTGTAGAAAAAATATTAAGCTTCCAAAAAGTGCATTAACTGGTAAATTATGATATTAAGAATTTTAAGAAAAATCAGTATTTATGCGGTCAAACAACCATTTTCCTTAGATTTACTTTGATTTTGACTAGAAATCGACACTTTTTTGTTGATGGTCATAACTTTTTCCGGAATGATGAAAAATAAAAGATTGACCTATCAAATTGTAGCTAAGATTCAGGGCTTACATTCTAAAGCTGTTAATGATGGTAGTGCTTTGTTATAGTGCTCTGTTTAGTGCAAAATAGTGCTTTGTTCTAAGTGGTCGTATAAATATGCACCGCCGAAATTTCACATTTTTGAAAAAATTTCTTACAAAAATATCGGCTACTTATCGATACTGTAGCAAAACCACCGTTTTTCAGCGCGCTTTTTCGAATGGTGGTAGTAGATTTTAGGAATTATTTCGAAAAGTCCCGAAATTCGCAAAATAGGGGGTGGTCGTATAATTATGCACCGCACTTTATTAATATTACCGAGGCAGAGAAAATCGAATAGATTATTCAATGTATTTCTCAAGCTATGAACAGTGTTGCCAGTTTCAGCATAGTAAAGCTGAGCAAAAAAGAATAGCACTATGCTTTGAGTGAAATTAAGAAAAAGCACAAAAAATAAATATTCTTTTTGAGAGAGGAAAATTCGAAACTCAAAAAGCTATGCTATTTCAAGTAGCATAACTATTTTAAATTTTAATTATGCTTTTTGAAAAAGCACAATTAAGCGAGACCATTAAAAATGCTTTTTATTTTGGCATAGCTTGCAGCGTTTCATAAATATGCCTTTTGGTTTCGCCGGCTTTTCTTCTCGAATAAATAAGTGCATAGTCAATTCTGCTTTTAGATCTGTGAAATTCAATAAGTATATTTATTTCTGACGAAAAACTACGCTATTTCAATTAACATATTTATTTTTGCGATCACTTATTTGTATCTGGGTACATCTTGAGTTGGTATTTCAGTAAATTTTAGTCTTTTTACTGTTACAGTTCTCGTTACGTTGCACAATTGTCATGTTGGCTCAATGTTTTATTTTTATTTCAGATAGTCGTCAGCTGAAAACTTTGCTCGTTAGGATTGCTGGCAGTCCTACTCAATCTCAGTTCTCAGATGCAAATCAAGAGGACAGTGCAATAGAAAAAAGCGCAAGACCAATCTCAGCAACAGCACTCTTAACTGCGTCCCCGGAGTAGAATTGGAATACATTGAAGACCGAGATGTTCGAAAGCAACACATCGTTGGAGTCTCTTTGTGGAAATCAAGTTCAACTATGAAAGTATCGACTACGTAAGGTTTAATTTCATTTCTTTCCTTATCAACTTTTGCTTATAGGAAGGAATGTACTGTCCCTCCTGCAATGCTGATATGGTTCCCAAGACAAGTGTCCTCAAGTCACATTTGAATGCGCGTCACGAAAAAGTCTCAAAAGCAGCGATGAAGATTGAGAGGAGGAAGAAGAAAACAGAGTAAGTCCATATAAGAGTATATCCTGCAATTCCCACATCAAATTTATTTTCAGACTGACTGCCAACGAAAGGTTCGCCTTGGTATTCAGCATACCTTGCCTCTCATTGAACATCTTCACACACCCCTACGTTCGAGCATACCGTAATTTTTCTAATAAGCCGCCCCCCTAAATTCAAAAAACGGGTTTCTGGCATTGTGTTTTTGACCTATGTTTTGAAAACCACTGTTAGGCAAGTCACCATCTATTTTGTAGCTCATCTCACTGGCTACAAATTGAGGGGTAACTTGCCAAAGAGGAGTCTTCAAAAAATGGGTCAAAAACACAATGCCAAGAACACGATTTTAAAACCAGAGGGGGGGCGGCTTATTAGAGGAATTACGGTAAGTAAATATTATCAGTAAGGAAAGCCATTGGAAGGTGAGCCATTTTAGGCTTTCTTATGTTACCTAATTATTTTTATTCTCACTAGATGCCGGAAAGCCACAGCACTCTTGGGTTTCGTCTGCACAGCCTTAGCGTCAAAATAAATGATGAGATGACAGCGATTTTTAGCTCGTTAAAATACAGGTGAGACATCCTTTAAAGTTCAGTGAGGTAATATTGAGGTACAATTCGAGAAGCTTGTTTCTGTATTCATTTTTATATTTTTAATATTTATTTTCTCATAGTTGATCTAATTGGTGAACAAGGATGGAAGTTTGAAGCTCTAGGTCACAAGTAGAGATGACGTTTCGCCGTTTTGCGATGTTTTCGTGCTGCACTGCGATGTTCGATGTTTTTGAAAATCGGTTGCGATACATCGCAGCAATGTTTTTTAAATTCGAAAGTTCCAAACATTTATTTAACGAAAATGGCATCAAAACATATCAATTTAATATATAAGGTTTAACAATGGAAGGTTTTTGTTGAAATATATATGACTTGTTCAGCTGTTTCTGGAATCATGTTTAATTTTCTACATCTTCTACTTCTGTATAATAAAACATTTTAACATTTAAACTTCTAACTTTCTGCATAACAGTGGTCTCTTTTTTATTCCCTTCTCCTCCATACAGCCCTTAGTGCCCTTTAAATTCACAAAGCGGCAATTTAAATTTTAGACGCCTTGCTGGGAAGTAATTCAAAGAAGCGCTTGACGTATCCTTCGTCTACTCGTTGGGGTGGATGGATTCCTGTGATTGGTAATATTCTCGAGGTCTACAAACGGGCAAGTGTTTTAACTTAGAAGTCTATCTTTTTTAACTTTGATTTCTTGAGGTCGTGCAAGTAGTTCGGGCAAATTGACATAATTGACTTTCTTGTGGAGATGCTGACTGTTCCTGCCTCATCATCTACAGTGGAAATGGTGTATTCGCAAGCAGAGATGAGCACGAATGGTGGCCGCAACAGAATATCTTCGACTCTTCTCAAGGATCAATTGTTACTTTACCTCAACTATGGACAGCTACATGGACAGTGCTAGTAGGAAAGTGAAAAATCAGAAATCAAAAACATCATCATTTCAAGTTCATCTCATTGTTTGCAGTTGTTTCGTTGAGGTCTGTTGGTGTTGTGAATAAATAATCATAGCTGACGGAGCTCTGTTTTCATCCACTTTTTTCATAGTCCTATGTCAGATTACCATAATTTTGCTCATAAAAAATCAGTCTTTAATAGAGCGCCAAAACTTGTCTAAGTTCGAAACCACACGATTAACCATCGTGTATTGGCGTCACCTTCAAATTACCTTTCAATATTGGGTACAATCCAGCTGCTTTCTGTAACTCCAGGTGTTTAGAGTATTACCGTATAATCTCTATTAGACGGGCACCCTCAAGGACCTATATCTCAGCGCAAAAATTTTTTTTGCAAATCTGTTTTTCGCGTTTTCTTGATCACCTCGATCTTAGTTGATTCCGCTTTTAGATTTTTTGAGTACCCGAAAATCTCAAAATCAAAATATTTTTTTTCTTTCGATTTTTAGGGGTTGAAAAATAGAAGGGCATGCCGTCTATTAGAGGTTATACGGTAACCAGTTGGTTCAGGTACTATCCACTTGGTTTAGGTACTTCCTAGGTGGATTTGTCACCCTATTGCACCTATTCAGGTCATTTGGGCACTCTCTAGGTGGTTTGGGCCTACTCAGGTAGTTTGGCTACTTTCTAGGTGATTTGAGCCTATTTAGGTGATTTAGGCACCTTCCACGTGGTTTGAGCTTATTTAAGTGGTTTGGGCAACATCCTGGTGGTTCGGGTACCTTCTTGGTAGTTCGGGGCTATCCAAGTGGTTCGGCTACTATTCTGGTGGTTCGGGCTATACACATACATAAGGTGCATCAGAGTCTGTGCTGAGAAAAAAGCATAATTGTTTGTTATAAGCTAAATTTTGAAGAAGCATAAAAATTAATTATGCTTATTAATTTTTTTGAAAAAGCATAATAAATAAGTATGCTACTTGATAATTTTCTATTAGCAACCGAAAAAAATATGTCAGTGCGATTCATCACTATGAGCATATTTATTTTTAACAACCTTCGCATCTTTTTCGAAAAACATAATTCTTTTTACTTTATGTCTACACGTGGAAAAAAATATTTATGCTTTTTGAAACATTAAAAAAGCATAATTAATTCGTTATGCTTTTTCCCGCAATGTCTTTGGCATAGTTATTTAAATATGTCTTACGCATGTTTTAAAAAGCATAGTTATTTTTCATGCTCGTCCTAGCGGCATATTTATTCGACTATTTTTTCTGAGCCTTTTGTCTCAGCACATTTATTTTTACCAATATATTTGTGCTTTTTCAAAATGACCCTCAAATTGGCAACACTGGCTATGAACAGGTTGGCAATTTGTAGTCCACTTTACACACTCTGTGTTTCGTAGTATATTAACCACTTTATGGTGAATCTACCGCTATTTATTGTGAAGGCGACACCAGTCATTTAAAACAAAAGTAGCTTTTAGGCATTACCAATTACAAACAGAACGTAGAAAAGTTCTCCGTAATGCTTTCAATCCTATCTCGACTAGCAACGGTCCATCGTTCAGTCCACATCAAAAAGTTCTAGGAATTGATCAGAGGAAGGAATAATTTACAGAGACAAGACAAAGGTTTAGATTTCAAAGAAGTTTAGAAATTCATAGGGCTATGATACTTGACAAGCACAGCAATGTGTGAAATTTCCAACCTAATTTGGTCAATAAGGTTTCCGAATAATTTTTCTGTGTTTATTTAAATTTGAATTTTACTTATTAGTCTACATAGAACATGATCTTGCAATAAATTTTGTAGAGCAACGGAAGTCCCTAACTCGTTCAATCTGGCTTTCATGGTCCTTTAATAGAGTTCAAGCCGATCTTAATTTACAATTTTGATTTTTTTTTCAAGGGACATTTACATAATCGAAAAATCCCGCACCCACACCCGTTCCCACATCCCCGGACCCACATTCGTGTTCATAATAAAATTTAAACTAGTCAAAAGGGAGGGGGCGGGTGTGGGATTTGAGTGTTCAAATAAAGAGTGCAAGTATAGGTACCGGCGTGGGAGTGGTGGTCTGACACTATTGTGAACGTGCCTTAAGGTTTGGAAAGTAACGGAAGGTGACTTGGAAAGGTGACAAAACTATGCTCAAATTCTATCTTTTTTGTGGTTTTGGAGACCTTTATTGGGTAGTTTACTGTCTTTGCCGTGTTTTATTGGGTCAGCAATAGAGTGTGTCAAATAAAACTGCGGAAATTCAAGCTGCGACGAAATCGAATTGCGTCAAAATCGAATCGCGACAAAAAACAGGGTGGTATTTAATTTCGACCCTAATAACTGAAAAATGCCCCCGTAATTTGAATTTCTCCCTAATCACTGAAAAATGCCCCCTAATTTCTTCTCTCTTATCGTTTTTAGTCAAAATTTCGAAGAAATTTAATTCTTTTAGTCAAAAAATAACTTGGATTGGTCAGAATCCCACCCTCGAATGGCCAGAAGCCCTGAAAGTTGGTTTTTTGGGCGTTTACTAGTGGGGGAGTGAAATTTTTGCGAAAATTCGATTGGGCGGATCAGAATTCCGGTCCGATCGGCTGAATCAATCAGAATTTAACCCTGAACCACTCAAAACCACCATAACCCCGAAATTCTGAGTTATTCAACCGATCGGACCGGAATTCTGTCCCGCATAAAAATTATTTTTTTTTCAGAAAATTAGGGGCACTTTTTAGTAATTAGGGGCGATTCGAATTAAGAGGGATTTTTGCCGAAATCGGGCGGCATTTTTCAGCAATGAGGGGGCAGAATTAAATATAACCCAAAAAACATCGCTATTTGAATTACGAATCTTATTTGTAAATGTGGATTTGTCGTAATTTAAGAGACATAATCTGTAAGAATGAGAATCTTCAAAACAATTTGATCGTTTCCGGTTGACCGTCAAAAACTTCAAACAACTGAAGTAAAGTTTGAAGAATTAACATTTGCCAAATCCCCAAGTTGGTCAAAAATGCCGGTTCTCTCAAAATTTCGTGTCCAAAAGCAAATTTTTTATTTCATTATCCTGTTCAGCAAAAACAGGTGAACAAGACTGGTGTAAAATATTCTCTAAAAAATGGCTTTCCTACGCGAAACAACAACTTTTTAGTAAAAAGGTTGCAAAAAGTCGATGTGATAATTTCCGCAAAACTTCTTGTTTTAAAACCTTTGTCAGGTTTTTTTTGACGAAATCGTGTTCGCATGGTCGATTTACTTGTTAAAATGCTCTTTGGATGGAAACTCACTGTTGGATTACAAATTCCGCTCGAGATAACACAGATTTGAACTATCATAATTGAATTTTTCAAATCGCATTAAAATACTTGTTGTATCGAGTGAAATTTGTGATCCCACAATGAATTATTATCCAAAGTGCGCTTTCACAAGTGAATCGACCATGGTAAATACGAATCCGTCTAGAAAACCTGTCAAAAAGTCTCAAAACCTGAAGCTTTCTGACAATTTTTATTTCGAGTTGGGACAACTTTTACTCTAAAAAGCGGTTTTTCGCACCAGAAAGTCATTTTAAGGTACTATTTTACACTAGTCTTGTTCAGCTGGTTGTGCTGAACAGGAATATGGAATAAAAAATGGCTCAAATTGTTTCACCCCGTCATATTATTCTTTTACCCCGTCAAATCTTAAAAATGTGTTTTTATCTCCAAAAGTTTTTATTTGTTTTCAACATTTTTACATAAAAATGTAGCTCTGGATTTCAGCTTTCTAACAAGCTATCGACTGAATTTCTCAGATTTCAAAAAGTTGGATAAAAAAGTCTTTGTAAGGACCAAATTTTTTAAAAAATTTGGTCTATAAAATGACTTTTTTCTCTAACTTTTCAATATCTCAGTGCGTTAGTTACTAGCTGGTAACTGAAAAGCTAAGATCCCGGGCTACATGATGGTATAAAAACTTTGAAAAAGTCTAAGGAAAAAATTTGAGAAATACTCAAAAGAAATTTTTTTTACTATTTCATGGGCTGTACGAACTTTCGTAACAAGACCATTTCGTAAGAGCGAATTTTCGTGAAAGCAAATTTTCGTAAGAAACTTTTTCGTAAGAGCGAATTTTCGTAAGAAACTTTTTCGTAACAGCGAATTTTCGTAAGAAACTTTTTCGTAACAGCGAATTTTCGTAACAAGCTTTTTCGTAACGCGGTTTTCAGTAACATTAGTGATATGTTAAGTTGCTTTTTCGCTTTTTGATCCTCCTTTGATGTTTCCTATAGCTTCTGTGATCTTTTGACCAAAAATAGTCAAGAAAAAATGAAACAGTCAGAGGGTGGTATCGAACCACTGGTGAAAAAAAATTCATCCAATCACTTTACCTACTGCACCATACATGCCACTAATAGGAAATAGCTATGTGTAGTATATAATATATGAATTCTAGCTCGGAGTTTTCACCATGCTTTTGGGTATTTCTGCTGGTCTCCTAGTGGATGAAAAATCTGGGGGTCAACTAATTATCAAAATTTTCAGTCATATGACCTATGCTTACCAACTTTTGTGCTCATACAGTTAATAGTCATGAAATTAACTGTTCGAAGTGTCAAACAGTGACAGAAAGGCCAAAACAAATAAATCAGATGAAATCCTGAATTAGAAAAATTGATTAAAAGTGAAAAAAATTTCGACTATACTTGGATATACCCCCCCCCCCAAATCAACTTTTTTAAAAGTGTTTCCAAACACCTTATATCGACCTAAATTGGCCTCAGGAGTTCGAAAAAGGCATTTTTTTGAGTTCTGGACACTTTTAATTTTGACTTTTACCTGTTTTACCATGTTTTGGTCACTGGAGCTGGGCAAAAATAGTCTTTAAATGCATTTTTGTTCAAGAGTCTTGCTCGGAATTATGTCTAAGGTAAGTGAGTGCGCGCATCTCTAACCAACCAAGCCCCCTGCGCCCCCTTCGGGGGCGCAGGGGCTTGGTTGCTTGGGGTTGAGATGCGCACACCCACATACCTTAGACGCAAATCACTAGAAAGGGACTCTGGATGCATGAAAAATGTATGCATACCAGAGTTTATTTATGCGGTAGGCCCCAGTCAACAAAACTATGTTCAACATCTTCCTTTTTGTTAGAAATTGGCCCCTTTTTGGTCCATTTCCACCCAAATACAGACCTAAATCCTTTAAAAATGGTCAAAATGAGTGATTTGGGTGGTCCCAAAACTCAGTTTTTTATTGACCAGAACTCAAAAATAATGCCTTTTTTGAACTTCTGAGGCCATTTTAGGTCGATATAGGGTGTTTGGAAACACTTTGAAAAAAGTTGATTTGGGGGTAGGGGCGTACACAGACACTTTGCCGCATGACACTTTGCCGCAGACACTTTGCCGCAAGACACTTTGCCGCAGACACTTTGCCGCAAGACACTTTACCGCAAGACACTTTGCCGCAGACACTTTGCCGCGCGATTATTCTCGAGTTTTCACTCACAATGTTTTTAATTTTTAATTTGTCTTATGCAGACTTTTTGTTAAAATTCTCCTTACTCATTCTGTTGTTCAATATTCGTTTCTGTTTGTCAGAAATGGAGCTGCTTTTTTATTTGCTCAATCGTTTCCTTCGGTTCATCAATACTATTTACAGAAATCGCAATGGCTTTGAACGTTGATTTTGACTGGCTTGCTAACGTGTTTGGCGTCGTTGATGCTCAAAGAGGCTCTCCGCAAATTTTGCAGGTTGATTGTCTATTAGCGAGTTTTTTTCTTTATCTGTAATTTTAGGGCCAGCTTACAAGATCAAGCAAAGGCAATGATATAATGATTGTCAGTGGCTTCGAATACAAAAAAGACAGACTCGTGAATATGGGACAAACACAGAATTGGCGCTGCATGAAAGCTCGATGCCGTGGAACTGCTAAGACGAATGCTGGCTCAGCTGAAAACATCCGATTTTTGAATACTCACACTTGTGTGCAGAGTCCGAATGCCTTTGCCGTAAGTTTTGTGAAATCAGATGCTGTTTCACATTAAGTTTATGATTTTAGCGCAGAGAAGTCGTCGTCAGAGCCAGAAGAGACGCTGTCAGCAACTTAAGATATTCCTCCAAAACAGTGGTTGCTGGGGTCAGAAACGGCTTAACAGACGAAGAGATCGTGGCAGTGCCGTCAATGCAAGCTCTACAGAAGCAAGTACAGCGCAGCAGACAGCCTGTGGGTGCCAACAGCGTTGACAAGGCGGTGGATCAAGTGACTTGGTTAGACTTCTTCAAGCAGACTGAGCAGGGTTCGCCCTTCATGATTCACAATTCAAAGTAAGGGTTTAACCTTAGTTTTCAAGTGCAAGACAAGTGGATTTTAGGGATACTGAAGCAGGGCTACCTTGCGTTTATGCTCTTTTGCCGGACAAGACGACAGAGACCTATATCCGACTCTTCCGCGTCTTGCATGGATTGGGCCTTACTCCTCAATCAATTATGGCTGGTTGTTTTTACTTTTTTTATGAAGTTCACTTTGACTATTTAGACTTCGAATCAGCAGTGATCAATGCGGCTTCGCAGGTGTTCGGAAATAATGTTGTATTCAACTTTTGTCTTTTCCACTTGGCCAAGAATGCTTTTTCGCATGTTGAGTCAAAGCACCTGCAGCCAGCTTATGGGGATGAAAATGCCAGAGCTTTTCTTCGATGTCTCCCAGCGCTTGCCTTTCTGCCAGCTGGCGAAGTTGAGGATGGATTTGATGCGGTTAAAGAAGCTTTGGAGGGAATGGAACTGTTCGAGGAACTCGGATTAGATGGGAAATTGCAAGGTAACAAGGTTTAAAATTTCATCATAACACACATCCATCACAGAATACCTCGGATACTTTGAAAAGACTTATATTCGCCGTCGAGTTCGTGGAGTGATGACTGAAGCACTGTTTCCAATCGCCTACTGGAATTGCCATGTTGCTGCGCTAAAAGAATTGCCTCGCACTAACAATCATCTTGAGGGCTGGCACAAGGGATTCAACGAACGCTTTGGAAGAGCACATTTGCCGCTGAGCCAGTTTATTATTCGTTTGAAAGCTGAGGAAGAGGAGACGCGCCAATTGGTTGTTAGGTTTGAAATTTTTTTGATTAGCTGCTGGATGATTATTTTGATTAGGTTGATTGCATGTTTCAATAAAATTTCATTTAGAGCTCGGGTAAATCCTGTTGAAGCACTTCGTCAAGCTCGTCGGCCGCAATATTTGAGGCGTGATGCAAATCTCAAAGCTCTGACGCAAGGTTATCAGACTGCAAATAGAATTGAGTTCTTAAGGGCTGTGCAGCATCACTTGTCTAAGTTCGCCTTTGTCAGAGATGGAGCCCAAGACTATGAAGCCGGAGATGGAGAATCTGATGAAGAAGAAAATATTTAAAGAACTGTTGATCTTACATTGTTTGTTAAATTTTGTTGTTGTCATCGATGAGTTTGTGGTTGCTAACTTGTTTGAGAAATAAATTATGAGTTTATTTGAAAACGCAAAAATGCGGCAAAGTGTCTGCGGCAAAATGTCTTGCGGCAAAGTGTCTTGCGGCAAAGTGTCTTGCGGCAAAGTGTCCGCGGCAAAGTGTCTGCGGCAAAGTGTCATGCGGCAAAGTGTCCAGGAACCGGTAGGGGGGGTATATCCAAGTAGCGCCAAAATTTCGATTATTTCCTCTTACGAAAGAAATTCGTTACAAAAATTCGCTGTTACGAAAAATTTTCTTACGAATTTTCGCTGTTACGAAACTGTTTCTTACGAAAGTTCGCTCTTAAGAAACTTTGCTCTTACGAAATTGTCTTGTTACGAAAGTTCGTACAGCCATTTCATGAGGTAAAAGAATAATTTGACGAGGGAAAGTACAGGGTGGTCCAAGAAATTCCCTGGATTTGAAATGGTCATAACTTTTTTCTAGGGCGTTTTTCTTATTTCTGTAAACGCCAAAATGTTTATCTTGACGGGGATTTTTGTTTTCTGTTTCCATCTCGGAAAAAAATTTTTCGAAAATTTTGACTTTTTTGCCTTGGTACCCCCTATGGTCCAAAAAGACCAAATTTAGCAAACTTCAAAAAACCTTGTCAAATGCGTTAAATCATGAATTTATTCGAAGAACATGTAACATCAACACATTTGAGAGAACAAAGCTGAACAACAACATTTTTAACAGCTGAAAAACACTAATCGACATCTGCATAAGTTTGCTCTACGCTTCTTCCAATCACTTCTAAACAACGTTCAAGCCGGCGTGCATATGAATCGATGGAGCGGTTCATCATTTGACCAGGTAGCAGTCGGAATCCTTCAGCGATTCTTGCCCTCAAGTCGGTCGAATCAGTTGGCTGAGTACGATAAATTCGGCTCTGAAAGCAATCATAAACAAAAGCCATTTAATCTGAAAGAAAAACATAATGACTAAAGAGATAGTCGTGAATTGAAACAAGTGACAAGATTGGTCTTTTTGGACCATAGGGGGACCAAGGCAAAAAGTCAAAATTTTCGAAAAAAAAATTTTTCTGAGTTGGAAACAGAAAACAAAAATCCCCGTCAAGGTAAACATTTTGGCGTTTACAGAAATTCGAAAATGCCCTAGAAAAAAGTTATGACCATTTCAAATCTAGGGAATTTCTTGGACCACCCTGTACTTGGGCAATTAGGAATTTCGCCGCAAAAAGTCGGAATTTCGCCGCAAATAGTCGAAATTTTGCCGCAAACTGCATTAAATTTTGCGGGAATCCGAATTTTATATTCGAAATGACTTGATCGCTCAAAATCCCACCCCAGTGTGGCCAGAAGCCCCTGAAAATTGGTTTTTTGGGTGTTTACTGGGGGAGTTAACTTTTTGCAAAAATTCGATAGGGAGGATCAATATTCCAGTCCGATCGGCTGAATCGCTCAGAATTTCACCCTGAACCGTTCTCAACCATCTTAAACCACCCTAAGCACTAATTTAGGGTAGTTAGATACTGGTCTGGAGCAGTTTGGGATGGTTTAGGGTTGTTTAAAATGGTTGGGAATGGTTCAGGGTGAAATTCTGAGTGATTCAGCCGATCGGACTGTAATTCTGATCCGCCCAGTCGAATTTTTGCAAAAAGTTTGCTCCCATTAGTAAACCCCAAAACCAATTTTCAGGGGCTTCTGGCCACTCTGGGGTGGGATTTTGAGCGATCCAAGTCATTTTCGACTATAAAATTCGGATTCCCGCAAAATTTAATGCAGTTTGCGGCAAAATTTCGACTATTTGCGGTAAAATTCCGACTTTTTGCGGCAAAGACAGATTTGCGGCAAAATTCCGTTTTTTTTGCGGCGAAATTCCTATTTGCCCAAAGTACTTACAGCCATAAAAATTTGCTTTTGGACATGAAATTTTAAGAGAACCGGCATTTTTGAACAACTTGGGGATTTTTACAATCTTTAACTCAGTTGTTAAAATTTTTTGACGGTCAAGCGGAAACGATCGAACTTCTTTCGAAGAGCTTCTCATGAGGAGAAAAAGGGATATTATGTGATTGGGGTCGACTAAAGAGAAACTGAGCTAGAGCCATTTGAAGTTGATCAGTCAAAAATAGAGTACCCAAAAATTGACTTGCTTAAAATGCATGGTTCTCAAAGTTTTTTTCTCATAGAACCGAAAAATTTGGTCAAGCCTCCCGGCAGGGTGGTCCATTCTTTATATAAAATGTCGTAATGTGATTTTGTTGCAATTTGCTTTTGTCGCATTCTGAATTGTCGCAATTTGAAATGTCGCAAGCTATCGCTGACCGTTTTATTGTCAGCACAATGTTCCAAAATACACCTAATTTTTTAAGGATGAATCTTTTTTTCTGCCACGTTTAGGTTTTTTCTGCCATGTTTTGCTTCTTTCTGGCACGTGGTGGCAGAAAAAGCTTTTTATAACTGAATTTCAAAAAAGTGAGAGAAAGAAGCCAAATCGTGGCAGAAAAAAAATTTGTCCCTTTTTAACAATTTGCTTTCTGTTTAGAAAATGGCTACTATTGACAGAGATTTGCTGTTTGAAATCGCCGAGAAATGGTTTTCGATGGGAAGGACGTCATCCAAACTGTGAAATTGAAAGATGCTGCCAAATTCATGGTAAATTTGCTTGTTTAACGGAGCCTGACCACGTTAATGATATGTGGTGACGGCAATTTAAAAATTCGTAATCATTAAACCCTGCAGGAATTTTTCAACTTGGTTTTTAACAAAACCATACCTGAAATTAAATTCTAGGCCTTGTTTTGTTAGAAACCAAGGTGAGAAATCCGTGCAGAAGTTCAAAAGATTAGGAAAAATGTTTGAATTGCCGTTTACACCTCTTATTAGCGTGGGCATGACCCTTCAACTTATACGAGATTCTCCCTAGCAATAATATTGTAGTTGTTATTGCAAACTCAAGGCTTTTTTTACCGTTTTTCTTTTTAGCTAGTCAATCGTGCTCGCCAGAGAGCCTTTCTGTCACAATTCTTTTTGATCAAGACATTCTGCTTCTATCAGAGTCATAAACTCGATCACGTTTACAACAGGGTTAGCACTTGTAAGGTCGACAACTGGCTGGTTGTACTTCTTATACGGCACGGAAAGTTCAAGCCAAAGACAATCATTCTGAACCAAATATCGCTCTTCCAACATGGCAAGAATATCACCTTACCAGAGGTACTAAACCCCATGGAATGCTTCTCTTATCGCTTAGACTCAACGGTAAGTGTTGCAACACTTAAACTTGTTTCATCGTTGATTACAGAATCTGGACTCGACATGAGAAATTACCAAGGACCTGAGCTGCTGCTGGATTACTTGCAAATAGTGGATGGTGGCAACTGCCTGGGTGGGCATTTTCGGTGTGTGTAATACTGAATTATTTGTTACCTGTATTTATTCTAGCTATGCTTGACAAGATTCTGGCTTTGAATGCCAAAGTGATCGTAGTGAATGCACCCATGGAAAATTACAACAAACTACCGAATGTCGCCAGCTTTTCATCGTATTTTTTTTAATTTTTTCTGCATCTTCTCTGTAATTTTCACCCGAGTAATTTTTTTTCTTTCTCTTTATGCTTAATTATTTTTGGGTGTCACTTTTTGACATTTTCGGGCAAAATAGTTTTTTCATATTATTACCAAAAAAATTATTTGCAATTGATAGTAGTTCGGCGTTTTCAGAATTTGTGGAATGTTGACTAGAGAAAGGGTTATGGTTGTTAGACAGTGGGCAAAAATCTTGAGACATCCTCCTGTATGTGCATAAAACATGCATTATTTGCAAAAAACACCCCCTGAAATCGTGTCTTATTTTATGTCTTAAGGGTCAATGTCCTGCGTGTTGAAAGGTTGAAGCTTAATTACTACTGTGTTTGGAATGCAAAGCGTCGGCCTGGTCTGTTTGATTTCCCTGTAAATAAGTGGCTTCAGTTGCTGTGTTACGTTTTGCGCTCGTGTCCTAATCTCAAAAAGCTTGATGTTCACATCTTCGTTCCTGAGAAAGCAGGAAATTACTGCCCTCAGTTACCTTGCCTTCTTCAAGCCGTTAAAGGAATAAGGGATGTTGTGCTGCCGTTGTTGCTACTTCTCAAAGATGACTGCTTCTTTCAATTCACTCTGAGTGCAGGCAAAATTCTTTGGTCTAAAAAGGTCATTTTTATTTTGTAAATGTTGTGACCTAAAGCTTTATTTCCAGGGAGCCTGTCTTGCCAATGAAGAGCTCCTTGCCATTGGTGTTTCCACATTGCCGGAAGATGATAAACGGATTTCTCGTGTATTAAAAATCGGCGATCGCGCTAACCTTTCCTTGAAGATGAACTGTTATTTGTTTGACAGGATGCGATAGCTGGGCACTTTATTGTTGAAGATTTGAGAAAACGGTAGTAATGTGTGACTTTCAGATTTGTCAGCGGTTGTTTTGTGGTGTTTTTTTTGTTCTGCATTAAAGTTTTACTGGAATGGGTGTGTGTGCTTTTGTTGTATAGAAACTTCTTTGTGGAGTAGCAGAGCTGTGGCGATTCCAAATGCCGGGGTTATTGAAAAAGGAAGATGGCATTAATGTTGCAAATGCTGCAGCAGCTTCACCTTTGAAACTAATATACCGTATTTACTGTATTAAATCCCATGGGGAGTTATTGTTCAACCTCTAAAAATCGAAAAATTTTGAGGTCAATTTTGAGATTTTTGGGTGCTCAACCAAAATCTGAAAAGTGTAATCAGGTGAACTCGCGGCAACTAAGAAAACGCAAAAAACAGATTTGAATGAATTTGAAATGTTCGCTCTAGGCTGAAATATAAGGTCCGTAGGGTGGGGACGTATGAGAGGGTGGCGAGTTAATACAGTAAATACGGTACCAGTATGTTCTTATGAAATATTATAAGGTCTTTTCTCGAGTGCTTATAGGCATTTATTGTGAGTTAAACCCATGTATTAAAACTGCGTTTGGGTAGTTAAAGCAAAGAAAAATCACTAACTGGCCACACATAGATTTTCGGAAAATTTATATAAAGGGTATTTACGGTAACCTTCTTTGTAATATTTTTGTTCTTTGGAATATTGGTCAGAAATTAAAATCTTTATGTCTTGGAAGAAAAATTCTGTACACAAACTTTGAAACCAGTGGAATTTTTTGAAAAAAGTCCACGTTTGATCTGAACATTACCCGAAAAATTATTTGTCAATTTTTTTTCTGTGAAGCAGGTGCAACTACAGGATCTTTTCTTTCTTTCGAGTGTGAGGTGAAAAAATAAAATGTTTGTAATACGGTTACAAAAATCGCACACAAACTTTGAGATCAGCATGATTTGGCGAAACTTGCTGCTAAAACTGGTTTATCATTAATTACAGTATCTGAACTCGACCTGACGAGTTAGCAAGTACTAGAGCTGCTGCTGGATTACTTAAAATAGAGGATAGTAACTGCCTGGGTATTTTTTGAAAAAATTTATTCTGTGCTGCGCGTTGGTTTTAAATTTTATCATGATTCTTGCTAATGGTGCTACCTAAGGTGCCTACTTTGAATGATAGAGTAATCGAAATGATGGCATATTCGGAAGAATACCGTAGACTGCCTGATGTCGCCACATTTTCATCGTAATTTTTTTATGATGTAAATTGTTTTTTGTGCTTCTAGGGCAAGGGTTTGCGTGTTAAGAAGCTTCAAACTTGTCTATCACTGTGATTGGAATAGAGCAAGTCTTCCTGGTACGTTGTCCTTCCCAGCGTTTTTGTGGGTTCAATTGCTGTGCTATATGTCTTAAACCGTAGAAACTGAATGTTCAATTTGCGTTCCTGACAAAGATGAAAACAACCGTCATAAGTTACGTGCCACCAAAAAAGTTCACGTGCCCCTGATCCGTATTTAATAAACCTGTTCTTGGTGTTCGACTATATGGCAGTAAAAAAGCCTGCTGAGCACGATGATAGCGAAATCGGGCCTCCTCGGTAGAGTACAATGCCCTCAATTACCGCAGTGTTCACAGTGACTTCGAAAAATGGGTATTTTTTTCTTCAGGCTGGTGATCAGTGAACTTATAAGGCTCAGCATTCTCTTTTATGCTCGTTAGAAAGCCTTTGATCTGGGCTTTCTAATGGTATATCGTTTGCCTTGATTCAAAAAGATTATCGTGAGTAAAAATTGAAAGAATCCAATAAGGCAGTTTTGAAAAACTTACAATTTTACTGAAAGCATGGGAAATTTTGTACTCTGGCCGTTTATCTGCTTGATGCCTGGTCAATACTTGTACAAGGATTCAAGAGCTACAAGATAGGCAAAAAAGAAGCACAAAAATTTAACAAAAGTCACTCCGAAATTACAGGAGAAGATGTAGAACGAAATGTGAAGGATGCCTGGTCTTAGCATGTTCCTGGCTGACTTTCTCACGAAAATTGATAGTGCAATATAGCAAAATGATCAGCGTGAAAAATGCGACATAACAAGTGAAAAGACTCACACGGCGTGTCAAACACGTCAAATGACCAAATCGGGCTTGGCGTTCTGTTTTAATGAAAATTCAAAATATTTTTTCATTTTTAAATACCATTAACAAAAATATGCTCAATTTTACGCACTAAATATTCATAAAACTGGTTTTTTTAATTTTCTATGGATACTTCTCGTCTAAAAAGTCTGTTTGGAATTTAATTTCCCCTATTTAAAGGGAGGAGGTACTTTTATATACGCATTGTCTATGTCATAGGTTCAAATCCGCCTGGGTGCATACCCTATTTTTTACCCCATTTTAACATGTTTTATTTACAAGTTTAGTGTCAAAATGATCTTCGGTCTCTTGGCTATCCAATAGGGTTGGCCTCCCTCCCTCCCTCCCCCCTCCCCCCGCTTTTCGACCAAATTTTCCTTATACCTCCCCCCGCTCCTCCTAAAAAGTGTAAATTTACTAAAACTTGTTCGATCTCCGCATAAAGTGTTCATATGAAAAACCAAAGATACCAGCAGAAAGCTGGTGAAAAATACTACAAAACTGTAGGACAGATTATTTTTTCCGGGAGAAATCACTGAGAACGAGCTATTAAAGTTGGCGAGCTGACTCTGCCAACCGCCAATTCAAACTTCTATTTGTTCAAAATCTTTGAATTTCTGATAAAATTAGGTAAATTTTTTCACCAATCGATAAAGCGATTCCTGGGCAATCCACTGATTTAAAAATAGCTCATATAGGACACATATAAGCATGAGTTACAAATAAGAATACAAAGTTGAGAAAATATGAGAAAGTTACTACAAATTTAATCGTGTTCAAATTTTTTGTCTTGACTAGAAAATGTCGATTTGGTGTTTTGACCGATTTGACACGCCGTGCTCACAAGACAACAAGCATGTGTAACAATATTCAAGCTAAAACAATTTGACACCAAAACCATACCGAAAACCAGTGATTTTTACACGAAAATTCAGGCGGTGGTGACTTGCTTTCGTAATTTTCTCAAAATTTTTCAGAACATTTCCAGAAAATAGAAATGATAGAGCACGTGATAGAGCATGAAAATCTGCGTCAGATAACACTATTAGATCACAACTGTTACTGTTCTTTCATTTTTTCGAGAGGAGAGAAGAAGTGGCCTGGCAGCCTGGTCATGCGTGGATGATTCTGGTTTGATTTCATTGAGTTTAGAATGAACACATTTTTTTTATTTCAGATATTATTAGCAGGAAAGTTTCGTGAAAATCTTAGCTATCTTTTGGTATTCAATTCGCACGAATATTTGGTTCAAATATGTGATTCTAAACTCAATGAAATCGAACCAGAATCGTAAGTTTTTCAAAACTGCCTTATTGGATTCTTTCAATTTTTTACTCACGATAATCTTTTTGAATCAAGGCAAACGATATACCATTAGAAAGCCAGATCAAGGGCTTTCTAATGAGCATAAAAGAGAATGCTGAGCCTTATAAGTTCACTGATCACCAGCCTGAAGAAAAAAATACCCATTTTTCGAAGTCACTGTGAACACTGCGGTAATTGAGGGCATTGTACTCTACCGAGGAGGCCCGATTTCGCTATCATCGTGCTCAGCAGGCTTTTTTACTGCCAGGTAGCCGAACGTTACAGTCGGGAATTCTAGTGTTAAGATTGTGATTTCGGCAATTTTTTTAAACCTTCCGTTTTCCACATAAATATTTAATGCTACCGAAAATTTTCTACCTTCGTTTTTTATGCAAAATCAACGATTAAATTATTTTCAGAGCTTTTTTTAGTCACTGCGCCTATGTAATGGCGAAACTGAACATGAACTGTGCCTTTAACCAAGCTACCTATTTTTGTTCCATTCTGCTGTTAGACAAAAATATTTTAGTCCATCCTAATATCAAGGTCTTCGAAAACATTTTGAAAATCGCTTTTTACTTGGTGATCAAAATAATATTTGTCTGAAATAAGAGCTTGGGAATCTAGTCGAAAAACCTACTTAGTGTGGTTTCCTTGTTAAAAAATTGAAAAAAAATTTTGAGCTCCTATATATCTACAACATCAGTGACAAGGCAGACAATCGAATGACTTATTTGGTAAATGTGAACAAATTGAATCTAACCATATTTTCAATAATTTCCTGAAAAAAACCCTTCAAAATAATTTTATTAATTTAGCGATTCGCTGCATAAAAATGTCTATGCGCTCGTACATTTATTCCGCCTATAAATTTAAACAAACAACAAAGAGATAACTAATTATTCTTTTTCGGGAGCTCCAATCCTACTAAACGAGCACTTTCAGCAATGGTCTTTTCACGTCCAGCATAACGGTCTTGCAGTTCTGAGAGGATTCGAGTACTTCGCAGATACGTCGCATATGAAGAAGCCAGATGCTCCAATTCCTTTGCACTCTTGCCAAATACTTTACTTGTAGAAAGGAACTCTGACATTGGGCCCTGCAATTAATAAAAATAAACACCAAATTTGCAGTTAAAAGGAGGTAACCAACCTGGAGAAAGCTTTTGTCCAACTTCTTGCCATTCATAGTGAAAGTCTGAAAAAATCCAGCGTATCACTAGATAAAATCAACAAAAATTACCGTGTTCGCTAGTTTAATTTCAGACACAATCTGCTTGGACAAGGAAAGCGCTTTAGCCGACATGGACAATGATTCTAAATTAATAGATGGGAAATTTTGCAGAAAAACTTTAGCCTTCTGATAAAGACGCAAATATTTATTCACCATAGAAAAGTTTTATAAATAAAACTTCAAAAACGACAGAGATCATTGATTTAAAATCCTCTATTGGCGCGAAATTTTAAGTTTAAATAATTTATCTAGAGTTGGAATAAGACCAGTCCGAATCTTTTTCGGGAATATTCCCAGGAATATTCCTGGTCTTAATCTTCTTTCGGTCCGAATCTTTTACGTCCAAATAACCAAATTCATTTTTTAATTATAAAAAATCGAGCAAAATCGCTAAAAAAACACCAAAAAGATTCGGACCGATTTTCCGGTCCGAATCTAAGATTCGGACCGGGAATAAACCGGAAATATTCCGGGAATATTACTATCACTCAACCCTAAATTTATCCAACCCTACCAAAATCCCTACGAAAAATCAAAGCCGTATTTTTCAACGGAACAAAAAAAATTTTAAATACAGACAACCCTCGATATAACGGCACCCACCTCAAGTTTTCCCGCCTAGGGTCCAACACATCTTTTACCCTGATTATTTAATTGTTTCGCGAGTTGTCTTTGGCTAGTCCAGTCCTAAATATCGTAAGAATTGTGATGGATTAACATCTATTAAAGTTTCGAAATAGGGTAGAGGCGCCGGTAGGGTACCCATGTACTTCAGGGGCCCCTAGGTAGAGTCTTGGGCTCAGGCTAATACAAGGGTAGAAAGCGTATGTTAGAGTGGACTCAAAATGTTTTTTTATTACTCTTTTGTAGTCAGAGAAGTACATTGGCATAAGCTTGAGCCGAAGACTTTACCTAGAACTGGAGAGCTATGATGATAAAAAGGAGACAGAGAAAAATTATTTTACAAAAGAGTTTTTGTTGGAAACGCTGATGCATGGATCTATAGCTACTGAAGATGAACGAAAAATTGCTAACTATATAATAAATTTAGAACAAATTATTATGAATGAAAAATAACTTTTGAGCACGGATCAAGTGAAAAAACACCCATAAGTTTTATTTTTGCAAAAATGTTTACATAACTGCAGCCAAGTATTTATCAAGGAAGTCAAGAAAATTACTGATTTATTGTTAAAATCATTTGAATTTTCGTTGAATCTCATGTTGGTCAAGAAAAAATTGCAGGGATGTGGGGATACTATTCGCAGGGCAATTGTTTCGTTGTGCTATAAAATTAGTAAAACGTTACTATATGTAGTCAACAAGCTAGAAAAAAAAAATTGGAAAGAATTGCTTAACAAAATGAAAATATTAACAGAAGCCAAAAAAGAAAAAAAAAAGAATTTTTAACTTTGGAAGAGATAGAACCAAGCATTGAACAAACAAAAGAGTGGGTTATGGGAACACTTGGAAAATTGTCTAGCTAAAATCATGTCTATAAACTGACATAGTTTTTACAACCAGAATGGCCAATTTGCTTTAACGCTATATCCAGCTTGAAGGAATATAAAATGTTAGGTTGTGGCCACATGTTTCATAAAACTTGTATAGATAAGTGGAAGGCCAATCATGCAAATTGTCTTATGTGCATATTACAACTGATTAAAATAAACAGTGAAAAAATTCGAGAAGCATTGTTTCTGTATTCATTTTATTTATTTTTTAATATTTATTTTTTCTCATAGTTGATCTAATTTGGTGTAACAAGGATGGAAGTTTGAAGCTCTAGGTCACAAGTAGAGATGACGTTTCGCCGTTTTGCGATGTTTTCGTGCTGCACTGCGATGTTCCGATGTTTTGAAAAATCGGTTGCGATACATCGCAGCAATGTTTTTTAAATTCGAAAGTTCCAAACATTTATTTAACGAAAATGGCATCAAAACATATCAATTTAATATATAAGGTTTAACAATGGAAGGTTTTTGTTGAAATATATATGACTTGTTCAGCTGTTTCTGGAATCATGTTTAATTTTCTACATCTTCTACTTCTGTATAATAAACATTTTAACATTTAAACTTCTAACTTTCTGCCATAACAGTGGTCTCTTTTTTATTCCTTCTCCTCCCAATACAGCCCTTAGTGCCCTTTAAATTCACAAAGCGGCAATTTAAATTTTAAAATTATGACTAAAACCATGATACCCCCTGTGGTTCGAAAATGTTTTTTTTCTCAGAAGCAAAAAAACACGCGGCTTTATCATGAAGCCGGGGTCGAGAAAAACGAATGTGAAGTTATCTTTTCCTCCGAGCACTTTGGCGGGGGGGGGGGCGGTGGGGTTGATTCTATAATGCGACCCTGATCGTGACTGAGTATAGGGTGCAAATTTTTAATATCAGATTTTCTCCATGTTTGATTTATGTTTGATTTAAATGAAACTAGTGAAAAATAATTTTTGAGTCAAAATTGACTGTATAGAGCAGGGCTCCCAAGTTGGATGACCCAAAACCAGCCAAAAATTTTCAAAAATCAGCATTTGGGGTCAAAAATCAGCCAAAATTACCAAAATCAGCCAAAAATCAGCTACACATATTGTTAGATACTTATGCCGTTTAACCGCCAAATAAACCACCTTCGGGGGCTTGATTGCAGGGGTTGAGATGCGCACACCGACCTACCTTACACATAATTGTGAGCAAGACTCTTCAACAAAAATGCATTCAAAGAAGTAGTACTTGCACCAAGTTTCATACATCAAACGATGCCGCCTGTTTGCCCCGATACCTCTGGGCCATTCCACATTGTTTTGGTCACTGGAGCTAGTCGAAAGAATCTCTATATGCATTTTTTGATCAAGATTCTTGCGCGGAATTACGTCCAAGGTAAGTGAGTGCGCGCATCTCTAACCGACCAAGCTCCCTGCGCCCCCTTCGGGCTTGGTTGCTTGGGGTTGAAATGCGCACACCCACATACCTTAGACACAAATCACTCGAAAGTGACTCTGGATGCATAAAAATGTGTGCATACCAGAGTTTCTTTATGCGATAGACCCCGTAGAGTAAAAACCTGTTCAAAATCTATCATTTTGATTTGATTTAATTTGACTCGAAAAAGGCTGAAACTTGGTCAAAAACACCTTAAAAAGATAATCTAGCCGCAAATGGCGGAGGCCTATCTGTTTTACAAAATTTAATTTTTTATGCATAAAGTGTTTAAATATGCTTCTTGCATCGTGTTGTCCAGAAAAAATAAGCTCCAGAGTTGTTTTCGGGTTACTTTTCGAAAATTTGGGGTAAGAAGGGGGATTGGATGGGTTAAACGGGATAATTACCAATTGTTACAATATATGAATTTTCAGCCAGTTCTTTTGATAATTTCAGTGCCTCCCTTTGACCAGCTTCAAAATTTCCATTGGATTAAGAATTGGATTTTTTCCATCTTCCGAACGGCAAAACATATCGACATCTTTGGCTTCTAATTGATTGAATGTATATGTACGACAATTTTTGTGGTGAACTCCTCTGTTAATTGTGATGCGCCATTAGCTCCCTCTGTTGCGGTTGGAACAAGTATCTCTGCGTCCCTTTTTTTCTGAGCCTGACATTTAGGAAGTGGTAAAACCTTATCAAATAAAAACATACTCTCTACAATCTAGACAGCAATAAATAGGGTTTGCACGAGTCTGTATTTCCGAAAACGACCACCGAAACATATTGCGATCATAACATTATCGAATATAGTTTTCAGTTTGCTAAAACGTTACTTGGAAAAAAGAGTTGTGGTTTTAAAAGCTTACACAGTACTTCTTGGGAACGAAAGAATCCGAAGGCTTTTCCTCGGGCAAGTGTCGATACAGAGTGGATTTTCCAAAGGTTCTGCTGTACATCTCATCAAAATACTTGTTTGCGTCACTGATTGAGCATTCGGAATTTTTTATTTTTTGCAAAGTCTCGACAACATCATCGTTTTTCCAGTCGAATCTCATATTAATAATAATAACGCTAAAATATGTAAAATAGGTAAGTCATACACAAAAAGTGACAACTCAAGAAAATAGAACAGAAAAACTGAAAATTACAACGAAAGGTCGTTTAAATACAACGAATATTTGAATTAGCGCGTATAAACTTGGCGTTATACGTTTCCTCCTTTTTTTCTCATTTGGGAAAAAAGGAGGAAACGTATACGCACCTTTTTTACAGTTTTTTCGACTGCCAGCAACCGGTACAGATTGTACCGGATACAGCAACCGGATATACTTACACCGGATACAGCAACCGGATACAGCGCTTTTTACTTGGTGATCAAAATAATATTTGTCTGAAATAAGAGCTTGGGAATCTAGTCGAAAAACTACTTAGTGTGGTTTCCTTGTTAAAAATTGAAAAAAAAATTTTGAGCTCCTATATATCTACAACATCAGTGACAAGGCAGACAATCGAATGACTTATTTGGTAAATGTGAACAATTGAATCTAACCATATTTTCAATAATTTCCTGAAAAAAACCTTCAAAATAATTTTATTAATTTAGCGATTCGCTGCATAAAAATGTCTATGCGCTCGTACATTTATTCCGCCTATAAATTTAAACAAACAACAAAGAGATAACTAATTATTCTTTTTCGGGAGCTCCAATCCTACTAACGAGCACTTTCAGCAATGGTCTTTTCACGTCCAGCATAACGGTCTTGCAGTTCTGAGAGGATCGAGTACTTCGCAGATACGTCGCATATGAAGAAGCCAGATGCTCCAATTCCTTTGCACTCTTGCCAAATACTTTACTTGTAGAAAGGAACTCTGACATTGGCCCTGCAATTAATAAAAAATAAACACCAATTTGCAGTTAAAGGAGGTAACCAACCTGGAGAAAGCTTTTGTCCAACTTCTTGCCATTCATAGTGAAAGTCTGAAAAAATCCAGCGTGTCACTAGATAAATCAACAAAAATTACCGTGTTCGCTAGTTTAATTTCAGACACAATCTGCTTGGACAAGGAAAGCGCTTTAGCCGACATGGACAATGATTCTAAATTAATAGATGGGAAATTTTGCAGAAAAACTTTAGCCTTGTCGCGGATGCGATAGCCAGAATTAGACCTTATCAAGAACAGCCCAATGAGAGTAATTTTTGTGATTTGTTTAGTAATTTTTTCCCACTTTTTGGCTATATTTTAAAGTCTTTTTGACTAAGAAAATAAGTTTTTAATTATAATTAAAGAGTTGTTGATAAGTAAGCGCCCTTTCAAAGGGAAAACTTTTGGCCTTTCAATAGGAATTATCTGGAAAGATAGCATATTTTGCCTATTGTTAAACTTTGATCATTTCCCAACTTTTGGCGCACATAACGGCCTTTGTTAAACAGGCACATTAACTGTAAGTAAACAAAGAGTCCAAATAACATTATTTGCTCCAATATCTGCAAAAATATGATTCATATCATATTTTGCTATGTGTACGCCAATAACACCTCCAATCGGAGAAATTATTAGGAAATAGCCCATCTGGGGACCAACTACTCCACCCCCTGGGAGGGAAAAAGTGGCGTATAAAAACCAGCCCGTCAGTAGATCGGGTCAAACAAATCTAATTCGTCCCAGCACGTATTGTTTGTCCAGGGAGGCCTCTGCATTTCTCTTGTGATTTGCATGCTGCTTTTTGCGCCTTAGCAACTGTATCTTGTTACTTTTGCTTAGGCGCTGGTCATTTGGGCACTTAAATAATTGTATTTTGTTACCTTTATTTCTGTGCATTTTGGAGTAAATAAAGGAGTTATTTACTTGTAT
>SADC01000660.1:0-40159 GCA_004194705.1 Ditylenchus dipsaci | reverse complement strand
GTTCTTTTCCGACTCGAGTTTTCGGACATTAAGCCTGGATATTTTATTTTTGCCTCCAGGTAGTTACACTTCTTCCATAAATTCCTGGTACACGTGTTGTCGGTTTCTCTCTCTCTCCCAGTAAGGTGATCTTCTTAAAATTAAGTAGACCGCTTTGAGCGGATTTGATCTCTGAGAGCAGGCGCAAGGCCTCTTCTAGCTCAAAAATTCAGCTCTTTGAGCACTCTATTCAGAAGCTTTCAATTTTTGCTGACTGGTAGGTGGGGACTGGTCCACTGGGAAAGCAAACGTTTTTGGGTTGCATAGCGTCCCGATTTCCGCCACTACTAATTTTAAATCGCCAAATATGGGGTAGACGAATAATTTTGTGAGCAAGAGGGATGGGGAGCTCACCGATCGTTACCTACTGGATTTTGGATTGGTCTAGTGGTATGATTCTCCTTTTGGGGCACGAAACAACCCCAATACACTTTTGATAAGTGCTTTAACTTTTTAGAACCTAGGACTGGTCCCTGGGATACCTTAACTGGACTCGAAAATTTAGGGAATAATTTTATTGAAGCAAATTAAATATGCACATAAGATATGTAAGTCTAAATAAGTGATTAAGCAAGAAGTAGCACAAAAACTGTTATAAAGGCACGCAATATCTGGGGGCCGGATAATAGCCGAAAACTGGCACTGGGTATCTGGGTATCTGACTGGTGATGTTTTAGTACCAAAGCCTGCAACAACTGGCTTAGCACAACTGGGACTGGGAAGTGGAAGGGCAAAAAGGCCTATACAATTCACCAACTGGGACCAAAAAACCCAACTGCCGAAAAACACCCACTACAAAAAGAAATCCAACCCTATCACCACTTTTACAGCTTATATATAGGGGAGTGGGTAGAGAACATTACTAATTACTCATAAACACAGCGAGTAGGCATTTAGAGGGTACCACAAAGGGCATGGCTGTATAAAACACAGGGAGAGATAGGGGGTGGAAGGTTGCAAACAAACAATAAAAATCGTGGCCAGATAAACCAAAAAGCCTATATGACCATACAAACCGAGACTGTGTTTATTTGAGCCGATGAAGAACTCGCCAAACGCGACACTGGTCCTAAAAAACTAGTTTTTGACTATTATAAAAAAAATTTGTCTGCTACCACCAGGACGGTTGAACCTGTAACCTCAGAAATATTGCGGGTCAATTCACCAAAGGACTAGTGAGATGGTGAAGAACCACCAAGATCACATAGCACATAGAAATTACAGCGTTGAAAAATTGACGACTAAATTGACCGGTACCGTAGCTACCCTGTGATTTTAAGAAAAATACTGAAGCTACCTTTTCTTACGAAGTCATAAAAAATTTTCCTTCGTTCCTCTCGGACAATATACGCATTATTTACTATTTGAATTTACAATTCAAAATTTTTGCGACTATTATAATGAAGATGTTATTAGATGTTTTTCATTCATTTCGCTGCTCTCCTTTCCGTGTGGCTGCTTCTTTCCTTCTTCTTGCTCTTGCTCCGAAAAAATGGCTGAACCAAAATGCTCATCGAAATTCCAATTGAAGAGGACGAACCTTTGGGCGCCACTCCGGATGAAAAGCTCTTCATTGTTCGTGTTCAGGCGCAAACTTTGGCCGATGGGAAACTCAAGGTAATTGACTTGGCTTCCGATTCAGTATCCTGACTCCTTTAATTGTTTTTCCAGGTTGGGGACCAAATCATCTCTTAACGAGAAGGATATCAAAGACCGCAATCACTTCTACCAGCTTCTTCGCCGTGCTTCGCCTGTTGCTCGACTAAGCATTTTCCGCTTCGATGGTGGTGGGTCCGGTCCAGCTCAAGTCGCGGCTTCTACTTCCGAAATTCCGGCAGACCGTGAGAAGTTGTTGACCCGCGCACTTGACACGTCTATATGTCAGATTTTCATCTTATACTTTCATGCACTCGCCTTCAATACTTTTTTCTCTTTAGCTTGTCCGCTTGGATATGATCAGAGGACAGAAGCTGGGACTCACTATCCGCCATGTGAACAATCGAGTGCTCGTTTCCAAAGTCGAAAATGGTTCGTTGGCTGATGGCAAGTTCTGCATGCGCGATCACATTATCGACGTCGATGGCCATCGTGTAACGACAAAGATGTAGCCCAACATGCTGATTAGCTCCATCAAGGTAAGCTCTTTTCAAACTTGGGTGTCTGCCGAGTATCATTTCCTTATTTCAGAAGCAAGGTTTCTTCACTTGTGTTGTCGGACGTCCTACTACTGATGATTGCCAAGTCTCTGACCGACGAAGAGCTTTCGATCAAGAAGAAGACCCGCCGTCAGTCCAGCTAAGCAAAGATGTCCGTGACATAATGCAGCAGCAGCGAATCAAGGAAAAAGAACTGCAAAACCAAGTAGGATTTTCAGTTATCATCCTTGCGGTGCAGGTTTGACCATTGCAGTTTTCAGGCTCGTGTGGGACTTGTCCGAACTGCTCCTGCCTCTCAGCGAAAGTCTGTGGTCTTCAATGAAAACGACAACAAGGAATTCCAGATCGGCAATGACAACAAGGGCAAGAACCTCAAGCGAGTTCGCAAGTGAGCAAAGAAAAGAAGAAACAAAGTTGTAAACTATTCTGTTTGCTCGTGTGTTCCCAATAAATCTATTGTAAAATCCTTGTCCTGTGCATTCCTTTTCCAGATCTTCGTTATTGGTTGTGGGTGTTTATGCCTTAAATATACATGTCCATACATCCAAACGCATATTTTTGTTTCGCCTGCACACTTATATTGCATTTTCCTCTGGAGTCATACCCCTACTCTTTTGTGATCCCGTCTGTGACTTAAAATCTGTTCAATAAATGATGATCAGATAAAATAGTACCATTTCTGTTTAGTGATCCCGCATATGACTTACAATCTGTTCAGTTTTTTTGCGGACATCGAACATTTCACGTAACCATTAACGTATATTCCTCCAAACCAAAATGTACAGTCATGATATATGACCACAAATATTATTTACTGGCATGTCAATTCCATCTTTTCGCGCAAATGTTTCTTTTAGCACTTGAAGCATAAGTCTGTTTAAAAATTTTTATGACAGTTGTGAACTTCAAAGAAAAAGGAATAATCGGGAAAGTTATTGACTGTACAGTAGGTGCATTTCTGTTTGTGCATTCATCCTCAACCAATTCATCTTTGGTTAACTCACCCGGTCTTGAAAGAATTTTTGAAGAAGGTTGATCTCTAATAGTATTTGGTATGTACGGGGTGGGTTGAAATAAGGCTGTCCCTTTTAGAAAAAAATTCAAATTTTTTTATCCCTTCATTTTTTGCAGAACTTTGTGTTGTACTGTTGTGCTCTTTGCTCTTTATTACAGCCGGCCATTATTCTGGAGGTTTCCGAGGGCTTGCCACTAAAAAATCGGAAGGTTACCGGGCAAGTGTTTACGTACGCCAACGTGTAGCCGATTTTTTTTTCGCTTTACCCAGTAATGTCGCCGATTTGAGCGGTCCCTTTCATTACCCGACAACTTTTTTGAGCAACAAGTTAAAGGACCATGATTTGCCGCGCAGTGGCAAGTCTAAAATTTGAATGGCGGAGGACTTCTCTTTCGTCTATCAATGTACTCTTTCGAGTTGTTAGAATGACTCGAATAGATAAAAGAGAAGTGTCCTCCGCCAATTCAAATTTTGCAGATGCCTCTGCCAGCAAAAACCATGGTCCTTCAAATGGGCAAGTTTGGTCTCTATGAAAGTCCTTTAACGGCGGAAGACATTTTGATATTAGTGCGGAAACGCACCACTATCCTGCATAGATTTCGGGTTTCGTTTGTTAAACTTCTGAAAATTCGAATAAATTTTTCCGGAAGTAATCAAATTTGACTAGAAAAAGAGGCTCTGGCCAGGGTGTTAATTATGACGATGTCATAAGATAGCCCTGAGGATTATTATTCACACGTCTAATTTAAATTTTAAATTCACTCGTCAATCTGATTCATCAGTCAGAATCTTATTCACGTGTAAATTCACACTTGAACCTGATTCACACGTTGATTCACACCTGAATCAGTCGTCCATATATTCACGTCTGAATTCAGGCGTCCATCTGATTCACGTCTCATTTAGAAGTATTTCTGTACATCTTATTTTCGTCTAAATTCATTGCGTCCGTCTGATTCACGTCTGAATTCATACGTCCATCTGACTCACATGTAAATTCACGCCTCAACCTGATTCACGTGTTAATTTACGCCTCCATCTGATTCGCTTGTTATTACATTTTACACGTAAATGAGGCGGATGCCTGAATTCAGACGTGAATCAGATGGACGCCTAAATTCAGACGTGATCAGATGGAGGCGTGAATTGACGCGTGAATCAGATGGACGCTTGAATTCAAACGTGATCAGATACGGGCAAGAAGTGAACAAACTCTAACTTTTAACTATAATTCTAGAATGGTGCATTCCGATGAACTCTAACTTTAACCTTGAACTTTATCTTTAAACTTTTAACTTTGGCATTAACTTTACCTTTAAACCTCAACTTTAGCTCTAAAATGGAGCATTCATTTTTGAAAGTAACTCTAATTTTAACACTAAACTCAACTCTTCCGTATGCACCAATAAAAATGCTGCATTTAGCATTAAACAATAAATATAGCTTTAAATTTTATAGTGGTGCATTCCGGCACAAACCAGTACAAAGCATCCCAAAGTCCAATCCGAAATTACAGTAGAAGAGGTGAACCAGCAGTTTTCCTGGCATTGAAATTTGAAGGATACCTGGTTTGGTTTATTCCTGTTCGACTTTACGAAAAAAATTCGGGGTACACTATAGCAAAATGATCAGCGTGAAAAATGCAACAGAACTAGTGCGAGGACTTCCAAGACAACAAGACAATTTTAGAAAATTCAGGCCGAAATAATTTGACGCTAAAACCACACAAGAAACCAGGGACTTTTGGACGAAAATTCAGACGGCTCTACTTGGTTTCGTAATTTTCTCGGCATTTCACAAACAATTTCAGTAATAAAATATTATGTGAGAGAGTGCAAAAAACTCCATCAAACACAAGTGGTATATCACATGTGAGACTGTATTTTTAACAGAAAACGGCCTGTATGGCCAGGCTACCGGACCCTCTTTCAGGCATTCTACCTCGACACCAGTCATGCCACGCATGCATTTTATCAACTGCCTTATCCACCATCAACCGGTTGATCGATTTTCGCTAATCAACCGCCACATCAACCATCCACCTTTCGATTGATTTTTTGGTGATTGATTTGCGGTTGATCAACCGGTTGATAAAGTGATTCGCCGGTGGCCCCCGGCGAATCAGCCGGTTGATCACGCCAGTTGATTAGCCAAGATTGCTGCACACTAGATTTATATATGAAATTAGATAGGTCCCAGCACGACAATAAGACACCTTTTGGCTTGTGAATTACAGGTTGTGATAGCGCTACTAAATGTATGATGAAATTTTGTTATGTTTTGATAAGGTTGATTACGGTTGTCGACTTAATGCTTTATTTTGACGTTAAACTCGACGAGTTGAGTTGAAAATTTCGACAAACTTAGGCTGACTGTATCTCTAACTTAGGTCCCTAAAGAAAAGTAAAAATGTACTGATTTTTCGCTACTTGTTAAAAATACACGACACCTTTCATTTTTTATGAAAAGTGACCTTAAAGGTACATTTGCCGTCCCGACAACGGTTGTCCTCGCCAATTCAATTTTTCGAATATTGAAATTTTGTACGAATTTTCACTTTTCTAACAAAGCTATACCTAAAATTAAATCCTAGACCTTGTTTTGTTAGAAACAAAGTTGACAATTAAAAGCTGACAATATAAACTGATAAGAATGGTTTTCATATAACCGGGATTTTATATTGATTTATTTATTATAATTGTCCCTGTCCGTGGCGGACGTGTTTTAAAAGGGTGGTGGTTGAATCGGAAGAACAGCCACACAGTTTTGTTGGGTGAGAACTTCTCACCGAGAAGTACAGAATTTTCTTCAATTCAGGCTCATTGGGTCAGACCAGGGCTCCAAGTTTTTTTTCAAAAATAAGTACATTTTCGAAAAAATAAGATTTTTGGCCCAAAAATAAGTACATTTTGAAATTTTGCCTTTTCGTACTTTATTAGATAACTTATCCTTGATATCGCCATTTGTCATCAAATTCTTTATTCAATCAGAAAAAAACCAATAACAACCAATGAATAGCAACAAACAGTTAAAAGTACTTTTCCCAACTTCTAATCTTGGTTAACAGAACATTGCTTTTCAAATTTATGTCGTAAACGATTTGAAAACTGCGAATAAAATAAGAAACGGACGAGACTTTTTCTTCCACCTTTGGCTTTTTTCTGCCACCTTCGGGCTTCTTTCTGCCACCTTTTTCGAGTTTGGTTTAAAAAGCTTTTTTTGCCCTTTTGGCTTTTTCTGCCACCTTTTGGCTTCTTTCTGCCACCCTTTGGTTTAAAAAGCTTTTTTCTTAGCGAATCCCCCCAAGCATCCGACCTTTAAAATTGCTATAACTACCTTGCAAACAACAAGTTAGGCTTAGCCCTTAGGCTTGGGGGTAGGCCAGCGTACTGAAGTTGTGACTAATGAAAAGTTTGCGCACATTTTCCGGGGTCTGGACATAAATTTGAGTACTTTTACTAAAGTGAAAAAAGTGAAAATCGTTGGGTATTCGCTACTAGCGTCGCTTTTTTCTGCCACCTTTTGGCTTTTTTCTGCCACCTTTGGCTTTTTTCTGCCACCTTTTTCGAGTTTTTGGTTTAAAAAGCTTTTTTCTGCCACTTTTGGCTTTTTTCTGCCACCTTTTGCTTTTTCTGCCACCTTTTGCTTTTTCTGCCACCTTTTGCTTTTTCTGCCACTTTTTGGCTTTTTTCTGCCACCTTTTGCTTTTTTCTGCCACCTTTTGCTTTTTCTGCCACCTTTTGCTTTTTCTGCCACCTTTTACTTTTGGTTATTATATTTTTCGACCCACAGAAGTCTTCTTTCTTGCACAAATCACCTTGTTAAACCAACCATATGAAACAATAAAAATAAGGTATGCACCCAGGTGGATTCGAACCGGTGGCAGAAAAAAGCAAAAGGTGGCAGAAAAAAGCTTTTTAAACCAAAACTCGAAAAAGGTGGCAGAAAGAAGCCAAAGGTGGCAGAAAAAAGATTTATCCGTAAGAAACATTGAGTACAACACAAACGAAATTCAACAAATTCACTTTAAATTTATTAAAATATGCCCACTTTTTCGTTCTAAGATATTTTGTGCCGAGATGATGTAAATTTTTGAAAATAAGTACAAATAAGTACATTCGTCGAAAATAAGTACATTTCTTATAAATAAGTACTTGGGAGCCCTGGGTTAGACAAAGCTTTTTTTAGATAAAAAAGTCTTTTTAGTGGGATCAACAGATCAAATGACAGTCATCAACTGATCAAATGGTGCCATGGCATTTCGTCCAAAATTCAGTTCATCCAAAGTCAATTCATCCAGAGTCAATTCGTCCAAAGTCAATTCGTCCAAAAGTTAATTCGTCGAAGGTCAATTCGTCCAAAAATCAGTTCGTCCAATTTGAGCAAAATGAAGTCCGTCAAAATATTTCCCATTGGTATTGATTGATTCACTTACACAAGCGCCAATATTTAGGCCGCCAAATACTATCCCCTAGTTGTTTCTCTCCCCAAGTATCACGCTAAATACCACGTGTTTTGAACTGCCACTGAGTACTACGCGGTCTGAAACTATTGGAGAGTTCGAGTTCTGCTATCTAGGCAGCTGTTTCGGTATGAAAAAATCATATTTTGTTCAGGACCAGGTTGAGCGTAGGATATAGTACTTTTTAATTTACTTTTGGCTGGATCTAAAAATTAGGATTCTGGAGGGGGACCGTTTATAACAGATTCCAGGTGGCCTTAGCATTCACCCTAAAGCTTACTTCTTCACTAAAAACCTTGGCCAGGAAAAACTAGTTTACCACCGCCGGGATTCGACAGTATTAGGAGATTAATTTACGAAGGACCAATTTCATACCACAGTGGCGAAAAGCTTATAAAACTAGTTTATAAAACTGATTTATAAAACAAATAAAACTGGTTTTAAAAGCTTACTAAAGCAAGGCGAACTTTTTCGAAAGACGACTGAGCGAATCACAACCGCAATGTGATCGGGTTAGTCGCTCAGAATCTCACCATCAACATCGCGAACCACCTAAATCAGTGTGGGGCCAAATTTTCGAATAAGCACCCCACTCGATTTCGCTATAGGTACCCACTCAATTATGCTAATTATTTTCATTTTTCGTTGGTTTCGTTGCATAACAAAACGATATGTAGAATATATGTTTGACTTGTATAATTTTAATGACGTTTCAAACGACGTTTCGAAATCGAGTGGGGTACCTATGCTAAATCGAGTGGGGTACCTATAGCGAAATCGAGTGGGGTGCTTATTCGAGAACTGAGCTCAGTGTGGAGTAGTTTAGGATAGTTTCGGATATTAAGTGGTGTGATTCTTAGCGATTCACGCGATCATATTGCGATTCTGACAAACTCAATCGTTTTTTCGCAAAAAGTTTGTCCCTCCTTCAGTAAACCCCTAAAAACGAGATTTTATTTGCTTTCAGCCACTCTTGCACGGGTTTCAAGCGTTTGAAGTTATTCTATGACCGTAAAAATGGGGTTTCTCAAAATTTTGACTTGAAATTCGAATTTGGACGAATTTTGGACTAATTGCATTTTGGACGAACTGATTTTTGGACGAAATGCCATGGCACCTGATCAAATGAGGTTTTAGTAAAGTGGAGGAAAAAAGTCTTTCAACGAGGCAAATTTTCGGAAAAATTTGGTCTATTCAAAGACCTTTCTTTTCTAATTTTCGAAAGCTCATTTGGTCAGTTGATAGTTTGTTGGGAAGCTGAGATTCTGTGCTACACAACACTAAAAAATAAAATAACATATCAATTTAGGGAAAAAGTTAATTTAATGTAAGTTCTGCTTTTCGAGTCATATTTCAGTTTTTTTTGCAACCTAATCTTTACCGGACCGAGAAAAATGCACACTAAATCAAGAGTTACACTAAATCAAGAGACGCTAATCGAAGGTATGATTCCTTTATGTTTCAAATTACCAACTGAACCGTAAAAGTATACACTAAATCGAGAGTTACACTAAATCGAGAGTTACACTAAATCGAGAGTTACACTAATCGGAGTGACACTAAATCGAGAGTCGACTGGATAGCTTTTCTACAGGAATTTTTGACGCTACTGTCATATATGTTGCCTTAACCACGAGTTCCTGGGTTTGTAGACCCTTAGACGCTTAGAGAATTAATACTCTAAGGATCCAAACCATCTCGAAAAGTGGCTCCTGTATTATTCCCTTCCCCTCCCAATACAGCCCGTAATCCCATTTGAACTGATTTTCTAGTCTTTTTATGGGTTGGCTGGTTATATTACAGGCACACCACAACTGCTCAAAAATAGATAAATCTTTTTTTGCCACGATTTGGCTTTTTTCTGCCACGTTTTGCTTTTTTCTACCACGTTTTGCTTTTTTCTGCCACGTTTTACTTTTTTCCGCCACGTTTTACTTTTTTCTGCCATCTTTCGCTCTTATGTATCATTGTGTCATAGTTTTAAACTTTTCTCAGCTCATGCATATTTTGTTTCAGGAAATATTTGAGATGACTCGCGAATGGGAAAGCGTTGCTACTTGTGGTGACGAAAAATTCTTCAATCAGTGGAAAGAAATCAATTCAAAACAGTGGGCTAACTTCCAGTTTTTCAGAGTCTTCGGTCGTTGCACGCGCATTTTCATCTTGCAGTCGTATGCTTGATTGCACTTTTTGTAGTGATCGCAAAGATATTTTACGTTGTCCCACCATCATGCTTTTCAGTCTGATTGCTATAAATAAATAAGTAAAAAATGAAAAAAAACAGTCAATAAACTTACTATCGCCAGCTAGCCCACCATTTTGAATTGATTTCTTTTCACTGCTTGAAGAATTTTTCGTCATCACAAGTAACAACGATTTCCTATTCGCGAGTCATCTCAAATATTTCCTAAAACAAAATATGCATGAGCTGAGAAAAGGTTAAAACTATGACATAATGATATATAAGAGCGAAAGATGGCAGAAAAAAGTAAAACGTGGCAGGAAAAAGCAAAACGTGGCAGAAAAAATCAAAACGTGGCAGAAAAAAGCAAAATGTGGCAGAAAAAGCAAAATCTAAAAAAATTAGAGGTCCGTTATATAGAGGTTTTGTATTTTTTAAAAAGTAAAATTATTCAAATATTGAAAAACGATCGGCAAAATCGGAATCCTTATATAGAGGTTTGACTGTATAAGCCACGAAAAGCTGAAATGTACCACGAAAAAGCTGAAATGTGCCACGAAAAAAATTATTTATGCCTTTTTCTGTCCAAGACCAACCAAATTTTGCAATATTTTGCAAGAATTCAAAATTTTTAGTCATGAAGTAACTTGGATCCCTCAGAATCCCACCCGGAATGGCCAGAAGCCCCTGAAATTTGGTTTTTTGGGGGTTTACTAAGGGGGGTAAACTTTTTGCGATAATTCGATTGAGCGGATCAGAATCCCGGTCCGATCGGCTGAATCACTCAGAATTCCACCCTGAACCACTCAAAACCACCATAAACCTGGAATTCTGAGTGATTCAGCCGATCGGACCGGGATTCTGATCCGCTCAATCGATTTTTTGCAAAAAGTTTACCCCCCTTTGATAAACCCCCAAAAACCAACTTCAGGCTTCTGGCCATTCCGGGTGGGATTCTGAGGGATCCAAGTTATTTCATGACTAAAAATTTGAATTCTTGCAAAATATTGCAAAATTTGTTTTATCTTGGACAAAAAAAAGGCATAAATATTTTTTTTTCGTTGCACAATTCAGCTTTTTCGTGGTACATTTCAGCTTTTGCGTGGCACATTTCCGCTTTTTCGTGGTATGTCGTTTTTCGTGGCAGAAATAATCTTTTTCGTGGCATATTTCAGCCTTTTCGCAAACCAAATCAGTTTATGCCATTTAATTTCAAAACAAAATACTGATTTCCTGCAGTAAATTACTGATTTCCCGCAGTAAATTTCAGATTTCACGCAGTAATTTGAAAATTTGTGCAATTCCATTCAAAAGTTTGCAACAACACGGTTTTACAGTCAGAATCGACGTTGAATCGCTTAGAATCCCAGGCTAAAGTGCCGGAAGCCAATAAAAACTGGGGTTTTTGATGGTCTACTAAAAAACTATCTATTTTCGAAAAAAAAAAAGCATTTGCGCACATCGAAATCCCGTTCTAATTCACTCAATTTTTCAGAACTTAACTCTGAACTATTACAAACATTTTTTAAAAGCCCTTAACCTTTGAAAATCACTCAAACTAGAGTTTGGAATAGTGTGGAGTGGTGTGTACTGATCCGGAATAAATTTTTAGCAAATTCGGGCGTCAAATGGCGATTCTCACTCCGCAAACTCACGTAAAACAGCACTGAAAAAATATCATCTTTATCTACGGAACAACAATAACAGCAGTAATAACGATCAACAATTTTCATTTATAAAGGCGCTCTAAAGCCCGGCCAACTTTCTTTCTTCGCCCCCTTTTTCTTCTTGGCTCCAGTGGTCGTGGTAGTGGATCAATAAGTCAATAAGTGTAGTGGATCAAAAGTAAAGAGTGCTTGCACAATTCATCTTTTATACCGACTGGACAGTTGCAGCAAAGAAATCCAGGATAAACACGAGATTTCTTTAACACATAGAAAGAATTTTGAAGGATCTGGTACTACAATTACTAAAAGTAGGCGAATTGAACTTAGAACTCTAACCTCTGCCAACTTGAGTACGTCCAATCAAGATCGTTGGTTGTTTCTGCTTGCAAAGTTCAGTTCACATCAGCTCTAACTCAGCATCAGTATTGCAGAAACTTGAACGGATAAGCCACACATACTCTTGATGGTATACATAGTGTTCTGGATGCTGAAAATTGATTGGTCAGAAGATGATTTATATGTGTGAAAAGACGAACCGGCCGCCATTCTAACAGATTTTACCCTCGCTAGAAAATTCACATCCTCTTTAATTTCTTTGACAGCTGTTTCATGAATCTGAACCCAGCAACCTGATTTTTTTCAAACTTTGTGCTTTTTAGTAGACTTATCCCAGTTCACCAAAAGCGAATAACACAAAGTCATCAACTTGTACGTCCCATCAACTTGGATGCTTGACCAGGTAGCTTGACGGCGCTGAAGCTTGTTTGCAGTTATGACCAAATAGAATTGCGCCGATGGCTTTTCTACGCCATCATCGTCCCGCACAGTCATCGCTCGATGTTTAAAGCTGACCGCGTAGGGTTGATTTTCATCAGCTAAAGACAGTTTTTCAAGTTAGAAGCATATTGATGAAATTGATCCGAAACATGTGCTGTACCTGGAACTTTCTTGTTCATCTCGAAGTAATCTTTCACTTGGCTGAGTGTCAAGGATCGTGTAAATTGCCGCTTTCTAGCTTTATCTGCCTTTTGAGTTTGCACCTGCTCAGAGATGGAATGACCAAACCCTCCAGCTCGAACTTTTTCTAATGAATCGTCGAAAAGCTGCTGAGAATTATGTCAAACTTGAGTGGTTCTTTGAACGTGCTTGGCAGTTTTTCCACTATGAGGCTCGTCTAAAGCTTCAATCTTCCTCTTGACTGGAGAGCTAAGCCCATTATCGAAAGCCGTCGATGATCATGAGCACCACTAGTCTGGATGTAGGCCTAGAAAAACAAATCCTGCAACGCAAAGAAAGAAAGCATACCTCAGAGATGTCATTCTTCTAGCAAATTCGCATCCGCGCTTTGTAGTCATACTTCTTCTCCCGATTTCGCTTGGAGTATTTGAAAAAATAAACATCGGTACTTGTTTGGAAGCTCCTTCTTCTTTATGATGAGTCTAGCTTGTGTTTTCGGATAGCCAAAAATCGACATCTTCTTTCGATTTGCAAACTTTTTTGTTTGTCCATATAGCTCCAGGTCCTCGGGGCATTTTGAAACAATTGCGGGTAGCCGACGATTGCGCAAAATCAAATTGCGCAAATTCACATTGCGCAAATGCGAATTGCGCCAAAATCAGATTGCGCAAACGTAAACTGCGCCAAAGTCAAACTGCGCAAATGCAAATACCGCGACTGTTGACTCCTTTGTTTGAGCTACTCTTTCTAATCTGTTTTTTTTTGAATTTTTGAAGAAATATGGTAAAATTTAGAACCTTCTAATTTTAGTAAAATCATGGCGTATTCGCATCCGCGCAGTTTGATATATACAGAGGATGACTGGATATTAGATCGTAAACGCACGAAGATGACAGAGGTAGAGTACTCGAAAAAACTCTAAGGATGATTTATTAAAAAGGTCCTACAAATAATTGGAGTGTCCGTAACAAAGATGGTAAAAGTTTTCTGAAAACGGTAGAAATTCACGGTAGAAATAATGGAGCGACTCTACTTGAAGATCGAATGTTGTATATTAGGGGTTGTAAGAGTTGTATGCCCGTGGATGATTGTAGGTTGGATTAATAGATTAGATTTTTAGAATAGTGAAAGGATGAAGATGATAGAATGATCAAATGGAAAAGTCTTGGAATAGTAGATCCCTCTAATTTTGATAAAATCGTAGCGCTGTTTACATTTGCGCAATTTGATATCTGCGCAATTTACACTGGCGCAATATGATTTTGGCGCAATTTGCATTTGCGCAACTCGCATTTGCGCAATTTGCATTTGCGCAATTTGAACATTGTGCGATGTGAATTTGCGCAATTTGATTATGCGCAATCGTCGGCTGCCCACAATTGCTGTAAAAAGCAAAAAAAGTATTTTCATATGTTCATGAAATAACTGTGTGATATTAGTATGGACAAAAAGCGAAAAAAAAACCCGAATTGCACAAAGTCACCAAATTTACTGCGGGAAATCCAGAATTTACAGTATTTTGGTGTGTGTTTTCACCTACAACCATTTAAAAAATGCGCGAATTGAAAAAAAAAATTGTGATTGCATTTGAAAGAAAAAATATAAATTCAAAGAGCAAAACCTCAATTTTTTAAATTAATTTTCAAATCTAATTGAGAAAGGTCCTCCGCCATTGAAGGAGCTTTCAAATAAGTACAACATGCAAATAAAATATTACACGAAAAAAAGTTTTTGTTCGTCACCAAATGGGCACTCATAAGATTAACCCTGAAAACCACCACTTTTCACTTTCAAGGGGCAAAATCTCAATTTTTTTAACATTAATTCTCAAATCTGATTGCTAAAGGTCCCACGCAATTAAAAGAGCTTTCAAATAATTATAAACATGCGGATAAAAATATCACACTAAAAAAAGTTTTCTTTGTGACCAAACATGTACTTAACCCTAACACTACCGGAAAAAAAACTAGTTTGTATACTGTGGGGTCAATATGACCCCAAACAAAAAAGTAGTCAAAATATTTCCAAATTATCGAATTTATTCCACAAAAAGTAAATGACTTTATTGATCACTACACTCATAACAAACTGAATGACCAACACATGTAAATTTTTGACAATTACTACATTTTGATGACACTTTTTTATCGATTTCTCTTGGGCATGTTTTCTGTAAATCCGTCTACACAAAAATATACCCATGAAATGAAGCCCATTTAGCAAGTCCAATACAACTCGTTGACCTTGATTTACTTCCCTTGATTGCTGAGGATCTCGACCAGTGTAAAACTTGCGCATTGAGAACGTAGCTTGTATCACTATCACAAAGAAGTCATGATTTTATTCCTAAATATTTTATTTACACCAAAAATCACAAAGTAGATATATTTTGTTACCATATTTGCCCGGTTCACTAGGAATGTATTGGCGAAATGGACATCTACCACGGAAAGTTGTGAGTTGTTCAGCTACAGTCACGCATTCTGAAGGAGTGTAGGCTCTGCGCAAATTAACATTGAAGGACTCAAAGACCTAGAAAATAAAATAAATTTATATCAAAATTTGGCATAGATAGTTACTATTCTTATCGGTGCTAACTTGTCTCTTCTTTCTGGAAGCCTCCTTCGTCTTTCTGCATCATCAAATCTAAAGAATATGACCTTGCTCAATTGCAATCAACCGCATTCAAATACCTCAAAAACCGCAATATCTGGTAAAAGCGATTTCGCGCAACCCCGTTCCGAATGCACTCCCGGCCGATGTTCATATTCCAAAGCATTGGTACTGGTTCGTTTTTACCACGATACACACCTGAAAGGCAACATAAAACGACATAAATCAGTTACAAATACAACAAACAATCAGAAAGAGTACTCCAAGAAAACGTCGAAATTCTTCTATGGTGATGCTTTTCCACACATTTGCAAGAACACGCGAGCCTTCTTTGTTGTCATCTCGACGATCGTCTAAAGTAGATAAATGACACCATCCAATAAATGACCAAGCATTACCTGAACAATTTCCGAAGTCAAAAACAAATCGATAGAGCTCTCAATGGAATCCACTCGGTGAATTGCATAGGCTGTTACTCCCTCTTCTGCTTCAGGACATTTTCGGCTGACAATCTTCCCCGATTCGCTGGAGGCTGAGAATTCCAAACTTCTTTCCATTCTTAGACGCATACGACGGAACCACTTCGACTTCTTCACCACCACTGAGAGATTTGCTACTACTGGAAGCATCACCGCTGAGAGAGTCGATTTCACCTTCATCCGACGATGGCACATATTCACTTGGAAAATCTTCGCTACTTGAGCTACTAGGCATCGGTTTAAAAGAGAGAAATGGAGATACAGTCAAACCTCGATAATCCGCCACCCCGCTAAACCGCCACCCTCGATAAACCGCCACCTTCGATAATTCCGATTTGGTTGGCCGTCAGAGAAACTCAACAAAGTTTACCCCCGCTAAACCTATGATTTGGCGATTTATTTTTGTTTATGTATGAAAAAGCAGCAGTGTATACCGTGGGGTCAATATGACCCAATATACTATTTCATTATTTTAGTTGTTTCTATACAGTCAAACCTCGATAATCCGCCACCCTCGATCGGTCCCATGGGGTGGCGGATTATCGAGGTTTGACTGTATAGAAACAACTAAAATAATGAAATAGTATATTGGGGTCATATTGACCCCACGGTATACACTGCTGCTTTTCTCATACACCAACAAAAATAAATCGCCAAATCATAGGAAAAGTAGTCAAAATGTAGCTAACAAAAAGACAAACTAAGTCAGAAAAAATCAGCCTTTCACAATGTCTAAAAAAAATTTACAGCTTTTTCAAAAGTGCTTTGGGGTCACATTGACCCCATGGTGGTGTTAGGGTTAAATGCGTTACCCACCCCACCCCTTCACCCACCCCAAATACTATAATAAGATGGGTCCTCAAAAATTAGCAGAAAATTGGACTTGAACACAATGCGTTACCCACAGACACAGTACAAAACTATATAGATATTTTATTGGTTAACAAGTAGGGTGGATGATCTGCCCTAACTATCAAAGCACTCGAAATATTAATCTGCCTAAAATACTAATGTAAATGAACACTGATGTTCCCGAACCACAAGAATAGTGCCCGAACCACCAATGTTCCCGCACGGCATAGACGCCTGCAGACCCTAGTGTCTGCAATATTTGCTGAAAAACCCCAAAAGTTCTCAAAAAAGTCAAGGATTCCAGAATTTTAGGGTTTTCAGCAAATATTGCAGACATGGTCATTTACAACCTCATGCTCAAAATGTAGCCCTGCTTTCTAGCATCAATGAGTATAAATTTGTAAATGAGAATATCCACATAATTAGTCAGAAAAACCATATGTAGCAAACTAATTAATTAAAAATGTAACGTTTTTGGCTATAACGATTTTTGGCGGAAACAATTTGGGACGACACAGGGTAGAGCCACATGCACAGCCGTCTATTTTTCAGCCTTCAAGTTTTTTGACCATACGTTAAAATGCGATAAAAGATGCTTCATCATCACCCTCCTTATTTTTTGGCATCCACCTCTGAGTAGACCAGAGAAATATGGTATACCGTAAAAACTCTATTAATTAGGCCGGCCGGATTATTTTTCAACTACTTTCCAGGGGGCCGGATTAATAGAGGGCCGGATTATTAGAGGGATCGGATTATTTTTCGACCTTTTGTAAAGTTGTATGACTTTTTAGGGGAGGGGGACTGTTAAATCAACCTTTTTTCTGTTCTTATAATTGTTCTTTATTTATTTTTTTGCAATTTTTTAATTTTAGGATAGTTTTAAGTCAACTTGGACATTTTTGATTTGTATTTTCATAAAAAGACGACACGGTGTGTCAGAAAAAAATGCGGACAGTTTCAAATTTTTGTCAAAAGCTCATGCGCACCGTCTGAAAAAAAATTGTTTTGGTGTAAGCTATATAAACAAATTTTTCATCACAATTTTTATTTAGACTTTTATTGTAATTTTTAATTTCTTTCTGCACGAGCTTGTAGCCCTCAATCTCAGCTTTTTTACGAAATATCAAACGGTCATTTCTAAATTTGAAAACTGAGAAGTTTGAAAAAAAAATAGCAGCTTATTCCTTTTTAAACCTTAAATTTTCTATTTTTTCAAACTCCTTAGTTTCTCATTGCAGACTTGACTTAGAACAGTTTGAGAGCTCGTTAGAAAGCTGAGATTCCATGAATATAAGCTGGTGAAATAGGAAACAAAAAAGTACAATAAAAGTTTGAATAAAAATTCTAATATAAAATTTGTTTAATAAATTTAGACTTTTGACATTGCACTTCAGTTACTACCTTCTTTCATTAGCTTTTTTTTGAAAATAGTAAGCAAGAATGTCCAGATTGACATATAACTTTCCCAGAACATTTAAAAGTTCAAAAATGAAGGAAACGTGATGAGATTAGCAATCAAATAATGGTCAATTAGCCCCCCAAAAGTCATGGTTCCTTTAACACCCAAGACACCCATAAAACTTTTTAAACCTCAGTTTAATTATAAAAAATTTGAATTTTGAATAGAATACCGTAAATCTTCTAATTAAAGCCCATGGGCTTATATTAGAAGATTTCCGGAGATTTTTCATTTGTGGCATTGTGTTTTTAGCCAGGAAAACCACAACATTCTCGGGCTTACGACCACTCAAAATATAGCCCTGTTCCTTAGCTACATTTTGAGTGGCTGTATGCCTGAAAATGATTGATTTTTCATAGCTTAAAACACAATGCCACAAGTGACTTCAGGGGGTCACGTCTTCTAATATAAGCCCATGGGCTTTAATTAGAAGATTTACGGTATACTTTATTGGCACTAAAAATTTATACAAGATAATCGTACTGTCAAAAATTTCACCTTACTTAGTAATTTCTGTACCATTCCAAAATTAATAAAAACCCCTTTTAAAGCTCTTTGAAAGGGGCCGGATTATTAGAGGGGCCGGATTATTTTTCAACCACCTTCCAGGGGGCCGGATTATTAGAGGGGGCCGGATAAGAGGGGGCCTGATTAATAGAGGTTTTACGGTAAATTAAGTTCCTTGGGTGTTTGACGGAATGAATTCTTATACATCATAGCCATTATTTATTTGCAAATATTCAGTATTGAAATTTATCGCTGACAAAGAAATGAGTGGTCGCCTCTTCCTCGGACGTCTCTCTTCGCGTGCCACTGAACGAGATGTCAGAGATTTCTTCAAAGGCTATGGCGAGATAGTGGATATTTCTCTCAAGGACGGTTATGGGTTTGTTGTGAGTTTTATTCCTCCATATTCTCAATAGATTCGATTGCTTCGTTATTAGGAATTGGCTAATTCTCGTGATGCCGAAGATGCTATTCATGACCTAAATCGCAAAGAGTTGTGTGGCTCGCAGGTTGCAGTCGAAGCTTCTAACCGTGGATCTGGCGGTCGTGGCGGGAGATCTGATGGTGGGCGTCCTTATCAGAGTGGCCGCGGCTTTGAAAGAGCGGGAACGTAAGCACATTTTGTTCTAGTACACTTCTTCTATACCTGCTTGTTTAGTTCGCGCTTTCCTCCTCCGAGAAAACCAAGTATTGTTTGATTGTGGAGAATTTGTCCAGTCGTTGTTCGTGGCAGGTATTTTCACGGCTTAGACTGTTCAGTTGCTTTGATGTCTGTGTTGGTTTCAGGATCTGAAGGACATGGTTCGTAGCACTGCTGAAGCCACCTATGCTGATGCCCACAAGGAGAAGGTCAATACTGCGTGGTTTTTTTTTTCATCAAGAAATTTGTCTAGCCCAGCTGAGGTCTCTTATTTAGATTGCTCTGCTTTGAGTCGCACAGTGACTTGAAGCGTGTTATGAGCAAGTATCAGGGAGAAGACATTAATGGTCGGAAGATCAAGCTTATTGATGACACTCGTGGCGGCAGGTGCCATTTCTTTTTTTTTAGGTCTTCATCACCCATCCTCTATATTTAGCCGCTCTCGCAGTCGTTCTCGAAGCCGCTCGCGTTCTCCTCCTCGCACTCGTCGTCGTCGTTCTCGCAGTCGTTCCAGAAGCCGTTCGCGTTCTCCTCCGCGTGCTCGCCGTTCTCCTTCTGGTTCTCGCAGTCGCTCGCCTCCTCCGAAGGAACGCAAGCGCTCGCCAAGCAGTTCTCGTTCTCGCAGTCGTTCTCCATTGCCCAAAGATAAGAGTGGATCGCGCAGTCCCGGTTCAGATCGACGTTGATGCTGCATGACTTAAAACCACTTTCGTGCTTTGCTTTTGTTGACGGTTGCTCAATGTTGTTGTTGATTGCTGTTTGTTTGGGACCTGGATAAATTTATTTGCTGGAACCTTAGTCTTACTTGCTCTCCCGGCGCCGCGAGCGGCGCCGGTAGTGAGCGGCGGCGTGAGTGAGCTTTGGTGATCCATGCTTTTGAGCGTCGCCGCTGCCGCGGAATTTTCAAAATGGCCGTTACTGCCATCGCCCCCGCTGGCGACTTAAATAGGCTGTACGCCGCCGCTTACCTTCTTTGTGCCGCCGCTACCGGCGCCGCTGTTGTTCTGCACCGATGTTTGCCCGAAAAACTATTTCGTCCAAAATTAAGAATAGATAAAGTTATATAAAACACGCCTCCAAAAGAACTTTTTTTTCTGACTTTGGGGGTAAAACGGTTTTTTTCCCCGCCTAAAAAATGGGACAGAAAATGACTCGCTTTGAGTGGGTGGTCATCCTGACTCAGTTTTTGCCTCGATTTTTCTAGTCATTTTTGGGTCAAAAACTGTCGATTTTCGGGATTTTCAGTCATGGGACAAAAACACCGTTTAACCCCCCAAAGTCAGAAAAAAAAAATTCTTTTTGAGGCGTGTTATATGAAGAAGAAACTAAAGTGCAAAAATTTGGCGCTACTGTTATATGGCATGGTTACTACGCATTTGGGCACATCGCATTTGGGCACCCGCATTTGGGCACCCGCATTTGGGCACACCGCATTTGGGCACCCGCATTTGGGCCCCGCATTTGGGCCCCGCATTTGGGCACCGCATTTGGGCCCCGATTTTAAAGTTCCATATTTTGAAATTATAAATTGAAATGTATCAATACGTTACTGTTTTATAATAAAATTTGTATTCATTTCAGGTCCTATAGGTGCCTCACTCAAATTTTCTGCGACTCGCCACAAATTGTGACTCGCTATTGCGACTCGCTACAATTGCGACTCGCTACAGATTGAATTATCTATTGTTATGTGGGTACAGATTGTTGTACCAGACCAATTGTTGGCCGCTTCGCGGCCAAGACCAGCACACTCCACATTGCAAGGAATAGGGGAACATGTAGTACATGTTTTTGGGTGAAGTGGACAAAAAAGTTAAAGTGTAGCGAGTCGCAAAAAGTGTAGCGAGTCACAATTGTAGCGAGTCGAAGTTTTAACATATCTGGCACCTTGAGACCGGTCCCCAGGGGATTGACATCCTTCCTGGATGCATATAAAAATATAAGCACATACATGTTTCTCTAATCGGTGGGTTCCATTTGCGCAGTGAGAGAAACTGAATAAAACAGTGAAAAATTGACAAATTTCACTTTATAATTTAAAAATATGGAATTTTAAAATCGGGGCCCAAATGCGGTGCCCAAATGCGGGTGCCCAAATGCGGGGGCCAAATGCGGTGTGCCCAAATGCGGGTGCCCAAATGCGGGTGCCAAATGCGGTGTGCCCAAATGCGTGGTAACGTATGGCATACCCACAACTGCTCAAAAAGTAATCTGAGAATAAATTCGAATGAGAAACAATTGGTCTTGCTACGATTTGTTTCGAAAATAATTGTTCTTTGGCAAAACTATTACACTAAAAACTTTCTTGTGATTAATGGGCTGTTTAGTTTTGTTTTCTTATTCTATTACGTTGTTTTCATACTTTCACCGAGTGTATTATTAAACCTCTGTAATCCTGGTCAGGTGGATTCCGCCTGTATAGCTTGAAAAATAATATTTAGTCAAATAAAAAAACGAATTATGCTATCATACGTAAAATCGTGTCAGAAATTTGGTTTGTTAAGACCGAAATCCCCATTTTACAGACCCAAACCCGAAAACCCGAGGTATAAACTACTCGGGTAGGTGGTTATCGGGCGGCACCGAATTGATCCACACCGAACCGATCCACACACGAACTGATCCATACTTTTCAGACTCACGCATTTAAAAAAAGGACGGAATTTAAATAGTTAGTCTAAACCAACCAAACCAAGTGGTCGCCCACTTGGAGCTTTTCCAGGTTCCAAAACCTGTTTTTTAAACTATTTCGGGCATGATAAAGATGGTTTGATAGTGGCAAAACGCCGTTTTCTCGAGTATATTTTTGAATTTTGGTAAAATCTAGTTTTGGCGAAATCAATTATATCCCAATAGTCAAAAAATACCGTGTATTAAAAAACAAAACAAAAATACCAGAGAGATCGGCATTTTATCACTACCAAACCATCTTCAGCATGCCCCAGTTATTCCAGAAAACAGGTATTTTTTTCAAAAAATGGTCGGCCGCGCCCTAAAAACATGTTTTCTACACGTTAAAAGTGCTAAAACATCGAAAAAAGATTTTTTGGGTGCTTTGGGAGGGCACCGAATAACGGAGTCCGGCGAAAAATTTTGCTCTACGTGGACGATCACTTATCCACTTGGCTGGCTTAAAAATTAAATGTTAGTCAAAATTAAAATCAAACTATTTTTTCACACCCCAAATTCTTCGGACAATCGGGTTTGTCAAGACAAGAACCACCATTTTTCTCACCCGTGGTCTGAAACCTAGGGTAGATACCTCTCGGGTAGGTGGATATCCCCCTGGAAGTATTGAAAATTAAAAATTTGCCGGATTAATAAACAAATCATTTTGTTATTAAACTGAATAGGGCAGAATTAACCGACCATGAACAACCTTAGTTTCGTTTTAATGGTTCCATTGCTGTGTTGTTTGTACAGTGGAGTGTGGTTAGAAATGAGTAGCTAGGAAGTTCGAATAAAATTGCCGAATCAATTGTCTACAACTTCAGTTCTCCCACAAACAATTATATGTAAGAACATTTAAATATCATAAAATTATTTGCGACACTAATTGTGCCAAGACAAACTATTTCTCATTTTAATTTATTCTCAGATGACTTTTTGAGCAGTTGTCTTTTTTCTCAGTTAATTTTTGAGGGACGAAGCTTTTTTTTGCCACGATTTGGCTTTTTTCTGCCACGTTTTTGCTTCTTTCTGCCACGTTTTTCAAGTTTTAGTCAAAAAAGCTTTTTTCTGCCACATTTTGGCTTTTTTCTGCCACGTTTTGCTTTTTCTGCCACGTTCTGATTTTTTCTGCCACGTTTTGCTTTTTTCTGCCACGTTTTGATTTTTTCTGCCACATTTTGTTTTTTTCTGCCACGTTTTGAAGAAGTAAGCTTTAGGGTGAATGCTAAGGCCACCTGGAATCTGTTATAAACGGGTTCCCCATCCAGAATCCTAATTTTTAGATCCAGCCAAAAGTAAATAAAAAGTACTATATCCTACGCTCAACCTTGTCCTGAACAAAATATGATTTTTTCATACCAAAACAGCTGCCTAGATAGCAGAAACTCGAACTCTCCAATAGTTTCAGACCGCGTAGTACTCAGGTGGCAGTTCAAAACACGTGGTATTTAGCGTGATACTTGGGGAGAAACAACTAGGGGATAGTATTTGGCGGCCTAAATATTGGCGCTTGGTGTAAGTGAATCAATCAATCAATACCAAAAAATTAATCAATCAATACCAATGGTAAATATTTTGACGGACTTAATTTTGCTCAGATTTGGACCAAATGATTTTTGGACGAATTGACCTTCGGACGAATTAACTTTTGGACGAATTGACTTTTGAGCGAATTGAATTTTGCTCGAATTGTCTCTGGATGAATTGACTTCGGACGAACTGAATTTTGGACGAAATGCCATGGCGCCATTTGATCAGTTGATGACTGTCATTTGATCTGTTGATCCCACTAAAAAGATCTTTTTTATCTAAAAAAGCTTTGTCTAACCCAGAGCTCTCAAGCGTACTTATTTATAAGAAATGTACTTATTTTCGACGAATGTACTTATTTGTACTTATTTTCAAAAAATTTACATCATCTCGGCACAAAATATCTTAGAACGAAAAGTGGGCAATTTTTTTAATAAATTTAAAGTGAATTTTGTTTGAATTTTGTTTGTGTTGTACTCAATGTTTTCTTACGGATAAATCTTTTTTCTGCCACCTTTTGGCTTCTTTCTGCCACCTTTTTCGAGTTTTGTTTAAAAAGCTTTTTCTGCCACCTTTTGCTTTTTTATGCCACCGGTTCGAATCCACCTGGGTATACCTCATTTTTATTGTTTCATATGGTTTGGTTTAAACGAGGTGATTTGGTGCAAGAAAGAAGACTTCTGTGGGTCGAAAAGAATAATAACCAAAAGCAAAAGGTGGCAGAAAAAGCCAAAAGGTGGCAGAAAAAAGCTTTTTAAACCAAAACTCGAAAAAGGTGGCAGAAAGAAGCCAAAAGGTGGCAGAAAAAAAGCAAAAGGTGGCAGAAAGAAGCCAAAAGGTGGCAGAAAAAAGTCTCGTCCGTTTTCTTATTTTATTCGCAGTTTTCAAAATCGTTTACGACATAAATTTGAAAAGCAATGTTCTGTTAACCAAGATTAGAAGTTGGGAAAAGTACTTTTAATTGTTTGTTGCTAATTCATTGGTTGTTATTCTTGGTTTTTTCTGATTGAATAAAGAATTTGATGACAAATGGCGATATTTAAGGATAAGTTATCTAATAAAGTTACGAAAAAGCAAAATTTCAAAATGTACTTATTTTTGGGCCAAAAATCTCATTTTTTTCGAAAATGTACTTATTTTTGAAAAAAAACTTGGGAGTCCTGGTCTAACCCAATGAGCCTGAATTGAAGAAATTCTGTACTTCTCGGTGAGAAGTTCTCACCCCAACAAAACTGTGTGGCTGTTCTTCCGATTCAACCACCACCCTTTTAAACACGTCCCGCCACGGACAGGGACAATTATAAATAAATAAATCAATATATAAATCCCGGGTTTATATGAAAAGACCATTCTTATCAGTTTATAAGTGTCATAACCAGTGCTGTTCCAGCGCCGGGATCGGCGCCGGCGCCAGCGCCGGCGCCGATCCTTTCTGAGAAAAGGCCCCAGCGCCAGCGCCGAGCGCCTCCCTTAAAAAATTTTGGCTCCGGCGCCAGCGCCGACGCCGACCTCTTTTGAAAAAATGCCCCAGCGCCGGCGCCAGCGCCGGCGTTCATGGCAGCGCCGACGCCGGCGCCGGCTTCAAAATTTTGCTTTTACTGTAAATTTCATGAAAAATTCCTATTTTTTCAACAGTATGTTTTTTACAGTGAAAGTGATAATAATTATTTGCTATCTATATCGATTAGCAGCATACCGTTTATATTTCCTCTATTAGTTCCTCATGATGAGTGGATTTTGAAATACAGGGTGTTTAAAAAAATCCGCAGAATTTGAGATGGCTATAACCTTTTTCTAGAACGAATTTCGGTTTTCACTAATCGTTTTCTCTTGACGGGCAATTTCGTTAAACGTATAATGTCATAAGTATGATTTTCGCTTGTTCCTCCTGTTGTTTCGGGTTTTAGCCATCTAGGAGCCACCCACAGACCAGGACCACAAAGGGACCAAGCGAAAACCGTATTTTTGACATTATACACCAAATGAATTGCCCGTCAAGAGAAAATGGTTGAAGGAAACAGAAATTAGAAATTCGGTCTCGAAAACAAGTTATAACCATTTCAAATCCTGTAGATTTTTCGAAACACCCTGTACTTTCCTTATGCTGAGAAATAAGTCCATATAGGTGGAGTTATTAGAGAAATGGAAGTTCATGAAAGGAATGGGTAATCCACGTTAGTCTTGTGAAAATAAAAGTTGTGTGAATTACTTTTTCAACAATAGCATATGATACCCTGGTTATGTTACAGTAATAAACTAAAAAATTAAAGAAAATAAATAAAATATTTAAAGAAATTGAAGAAATTGCAGCACAAAAGTTCTGATAATTTAGTTTAAAATTAAGAATAATTGTCTTTCTCAATTTTAGGCTGTTAAATTTTAGAAACAGCGCCGGCGCCATAATCGTTTAAAAACAGCGCCGGGCCAGCGCCGGGACGAAAATTTTTAGCGCCGGCGCCAGCGCCGGCGCCGACCAAAATTTTCATTGGCCCCAGCGCCGGCGCCGAGCGCCGGCCCGGCGCTGTTTTTTCCCGGGGCAGCGCCGGCGCCGGCGCTAGCGCCGGCGCCGGAACAACACTGGTCATAACCTGTTAACATCATGGGGACGTTATCCCGCATAGAAAAATCCACTTCATCAATGGTTATAACTAACTTTATTGGCCTTTTCTCATATAAAGTCAAAACGAAGCAAAAACACATGTTTTATCTTTCTAACTAGCTAGTGAACCATTAGGAAGGCAAGTAAACGACAGTGAAGCTTGCGAACGCTAGAAGGGTGGCAAAAAGACCATCAGGGTAGGTGGATGGAGAACCTGGTTGGATTCCTTTAAACCATCACCTTGAAGAATTATTCTGAATGGTCAAATTAACAGCTCTATCTTGCCTAAAACTTGCCTTTTTAAACAGAACCTTTTTGAAGAAGAACCTTTCTTCAAATAATATGACTTTCAGTCTTTTGATTTAAAAAAGGGGAGGAGAAGAATGCGCCATTTCAAATTGGGCCCATTCAATTTGCACCTTTTTCAAATTGGGCCCTTTCGAATTGCTCCAATGCAAATTGTGCCATTTCAAATTGCGCCAAGTTCAAATTGGGCCCATTCAATTTGCGCCCATTCCAAATTGGGTCAATTCAAATTGCGCCAACTTATTGGCAATTTTTAAAATGTTGTTTGATTTAAAATCGTGGCCCATTTTGAAAATGGCGCAATTTGAAAAGGGCGCAAATTGAATGGGCCTAATTTGAAATGGCGCATTCTTCTCCTCCGCAAAAAAAAGGATGTAAAAGAATACAAAATGTAATCGTACGGTAACTTTCTCCAGCGACTATTTTGACGGTGTTTCAAACAAGGTCCGATTTAACACGCTGTTTGCATCCAATCACGCCAACAAAAATGTCCATGTTAGAGTGCATTACATTCTGCACAAGGCGATATATTTGTTTTGGTTTTATCATCGGAATAATACTCTGCAGAACGCTTTTCGAGAAGAATACACGATTTTTTGTGCCGTACGGTAACTTTTTCCCGCCACTGTATATGAGCCGGGAACAACTCTCCTTTTATACGAGCCGGGAACAATCTCTCGCCGGGAACAGTTGAACGTACCAGTCAGGCCAAACAAAAGGTTCCAAAATCATTTTCAATTTTTTGTAAAATTTTTTATTGAACACAATACAGGACGCATATCACAGAGAGAACTATTTTAAAAACTAATAGACGGCAACATACATTAAATATAGCGATCTTACTTCCAGTATTTCCAGTTTATGAAGACGTCCAGTTTGGCTTGCGTTTCTCGCTGAAGGCTGTCATTCCCTCCTTACGATCTTTCTACAATAAATCAGTTACAGATTTAACTTTCAAGAAAAGGTTAAAATAAAATTTACCGTTGCAAAGGTGGTGTGGAAGAAGCGTCTTTCATACAGCAAACCCTCTTGCAGCGTTGATTCGTAAGCTCGGTTGACTGCTTCCTTGGCCATTCCGACAATCAGTGGTGAGTTGCCAGCAATTTTCTCTCCTAGCTTAACTGCTTCATCTACTAGTTTGTCTGACGGGAATATCTAAATTAAGAAGAGCTCAATGAATCGATGACTAAGAGAGAATCAAAGCCGTTACGGAATGGCCCGTCAACTTAGGGTTTTTTCTTTAAATTTATATTAGACCGTCTGTGAGGCACAAAGCGAGTTCATATTTTTTTATAAGCAAAATTTTAAGAAAAAACCCGAAAAACCGATTTTCACAATTTAGTCAGATCCTGACACCTTTAAGGAGCTTCACTCTGTCCGTTTAAAATACAGAATGTTTCAAGAAATTCGGCCGCTTTGAAGCGACCATAACTTCAACATAGCCCGTTTTTGAACTTCTGATTTTGGAAATCGATTTTTTTCAATCCGACAATATTTTTTTAATGCATGATGCCACAAACACGATTTACCCTTAGTCCTCCTGTGGTTTGGATCCCGGACTGCAGTTTGCCTCTGGATGGGCAAGACCCAAACCACAGAGGGTGGTGTTTTAAATTACATACTAAAAAAATATGGTCGTCGAAAAATCAGTTGACAAGAACAGAATTTTGAAAAGCGGATTACAAAAAAGTTATAGTCATTTTAAAACAACGGAATGTCTTGAAATACCCTGCACATTACCGACCTAACGGTAAAGAGATCAAGAAAAACAAATACCTTTGACACCAATCCTCGCTTCAAAGCTTCCTCTGCGCTTATCTTATCTCCTGTGAGGCACAATTCCATAGCTAAAGATTTGCCCACAACTCGAGTCAAACGCTGAGTTCCACCAGCTCCTTAATTTAGAAGCTTGAATATAGGAAACTTTTAATGTGAAAATAAAAACGACACCTGGAATAGTTCCAATCAAGATTTCTGGCTGTCCGAACTGTGCTTTGTCACCAGCATATATTATGTCACACATCATAGCCAATTCATTGCCTCCACCCAAAGCATAGCCATTGACTGCTGCAATTACTGGCTTGCGCACTTTAGCTACTTGGCCCCAGTCCTCGAGGAAGCCACCACCGAATACTTGAGCAAATTCATTTGGGATCATCTCTTTGATATCGGCACCAGCTAAAATGATGCTAAAATTATTCAACTGATAAATTTCAACCATAAAAAAATCACCTGCAAAAGCTTTTTCATTGCCAGTAATAACTATGGCTCCAACCGATTTGTCATTGTCAAGATCCACGAGTTCATCGGCCAACTGAAAAAACATTTAGGGTTGAAAGAAATATCAGACAATTAGGCAAATGATGTATCTTTAATTTCTTTAGCTGTTTAAAAAACACTGAGCTTATTCTTTTAAGCGAGATGGACGGGTTTTCGGCTTGTTTCTCAGTTTCTTCTCTTTTTGTCGTGAATTAATCGGAATTTTACTATGGCTTTCAGTACCGCTTTATTTGGCCATTTAGCTGCTTTTAGACTAAATTTTTCTCCATAGAAGCTTTGAGAAAATGAGCTAGTGAAAAACGGTAATTTTAAGGCTTTTGAAGTTTTCCATCTGGCGTTGCGTATGTTTTCTGAACAAATGTATCTCTAAAATAAAGCGAAAATACCACTCTAGAGTGTAGTGTTTTACCGTATTTGCTGTAATAATCAGCCATGGCCGTTTATTTTTCAACCCCTAAAAAATCGAAAAAAAATATTTCGATTTTGAGATTTTGGGTGCTCAACCACAATCTGAAAAGTGGAACCAGGAGGGCTTATGGTAACTAAGAAAATGCATAAAAGAGATTTGAAAAATATTGACTCTGGACTGAGATATAGGTCTCTAGGGGTGGCCGTTTATTAGAGAGTGGCCGTTTAATAGAGAGTGGCCGATTATTAGAGCAAATACGGTATATACCGTATTTCCTCTAATAGGAGCACCCGCTCCAATTAGCGCACCCCTCAACTTTGAGGGTCTGGATCTCGGTGCAGAGTCAATATTTTGCAAAGCTCTTTATTGCGTTTCTTTACTCCCACGAGCTCTACCGATTCCACTTTATAGATTTTTTATTTTCACCCGAAAATCTCGAGATCGAATTCCAAACTTTCCAATTTTCGAGAGATTGAAAAATAAGCGCACCGGTGTGCCTATTAGAGGAAATACGGTATCGCAGATCTGTGCTTCGACACCAGTTATTTTTTTTCAGAATAACTTTTGATTACATTTTGCTGCAAAAATATTTTAAATTTGAAAAACATCGAAAAAACTTTAATAACATTCTAAGCGATTTTGTCTAAATATAAAAATACTACTTCTTTAAAAGGCCATTGCGGCCTCAAAACGGCCGGCATCAAAATGGTCGATCAAAATGGTCGGCAAGAACAAGCACAGACCTCTGTCATTAGCTGAGCACACAATGAGTTCAAGGCTTTTGGACGATTGAGAGTGATGAGCGCCACATTCTGCTTTTCTCCCCGCTTTTCAGACTTGATCATTTCATAGGATTTGACGGCAGTAGCTGAAGTTGAGGAATTGATAATTAAGGAGGACAGATCAAGGTCGGATATTATCGAAGAGCTAAGAGTGGCCATTTCTAGATTAAACCAAGAAAAATTACAACTCTGTCTAACCAAATGTTATGATAGTGTAAAAATAGAAAGTTTTTTCTTATCAGCAACACAACAGAAGAGAGGTAAAGGCGGCAACAGGGGGAAACTGACCATTTTATATAATTTGATTTGCAACTCAGGGAAAAAAGACATTGCCAAAAAAGCAAAATTTTTGCAAAATCACACCATCAAATAATTTTTAAGCTAAGTGAAAAAGCATGAAGTTGGCACACGATAGAACGGTACTATGAGCCCAGGGTCACGCGAAACCGATCAAGAGATGACTATATCGAGGGTTATCGGTACCAGGGCTGAGGAGTAGACTGTACTATATCAACGGTTGACTGTACCAACAATTATGATGGCTAGCACACACAAAATTTGATATGTACTGGTAATAATAAAAACCTACTCGTTGAGGCAGCACGAAAATGAAGGTCCATATAGCAGGCATTCTTCCACAGCATCCTTCCGGCACATTGAGAAAACTTAACAATCATTTTTTCTTCTTAGAGGGTCAGGAAAATGAACAACTGAAAATGAATGACGGAAATTACTGATGTTTGGTCTCTTAAAGGGGCATGCTCACCTGTTTAAAAATGTCCCCGCTAACACAAAAATTTTCCTAACCACTGAACTTCTGTACGGATTTCTCAGCTTGGTTTCTAACAAAACAAGGCCCAGAATTTGATTTTAGGTATAGTTTTGTTAGAAACCAAGCTAAAAAATCCGTACAGAAGTTCAATTATACGCAAAAGATTTTGAACTGGCGGACCGATGGAAACAGATGAGCAATGCCCCTTTGAAGGCGCACACCCACGCGAGGCGTGTTCGTTTTGCCAATAAAACTTTGGCTAAATTCTAGAATACATTCAATTAAAAATTAAAAAAAAATTGCCTTGGTCCCCAAGCTAATTTGGGGCTAGGACACTTCGAGCTGGGGACACTTCGAGCTGGACAGTTCGAGCTGATTATAAAGGACACTTGGAGCTGGACAGTTCGAGCTGGTTTTGAGGATTTTGACTTTTTTAGATCTTCTACCTGCCTGCCTTCGGCAGGCAACCTAATTCAATAGGAAGCCCCTTTGGGGGTACATGGTCCGGGATAAGGGCTGACCCTTTGGGGGTACATGGTCCGGGATAAGGGCTGACCCTTTGGGGTACATGGTCCGAAATAAGGGCTGACCCTTTATGGGGATGTCGGGGATTCGGCGGGACGTTTCGGCTCCATCTTTTCGGCTTTTGGAACGTGCTTCGAGATCGTAGTCTGATGGATGTATGCGAATATATGAAAACGCTTATATTCGCGAAACGTCTATATGCCGATAGAAACACGTTCGCCAAAATAATCTACTCTATACACAAACGCTGTTTAAGACAACTATTTTCAAAAATTTAACTAAATTTAAAAAAATCAGCCTGTCCCCAGCTCGAAGTGTCGTTTTACCAGCTAATTTGACTGAAGGGTGTATACCAGACTTTAGTGAAGGGCGTATGCTAGAACTGCTCCGAACTTTTGCCAATGAGATCATTTGCCAATGGTATGTTTTCGCCAATCTCCTATATAGTATTAAGGCGCATTCACAATTAGAGATAGAAATTTGCCTTTTTGCGATGTTGCGATGCGATGTTTTTGATAAAAAAATTTGCGATGCGATGTGCGATGTTTTTAAAAATTAGCGTGCGATGTTGCGATGCGATGTTTTTTGTCAAAAATGGCTGCGTGCGATGCGATGTTGCGATGCGATACATCGCATCGCTTCTATCTCTAATTGAAACATTTTTTGAAAAAAAATTGCGATGCGATGTGCGATGTTTTTAAAAATTAGCGTGCGATGTTGCGATGCGATGTTTTTAGACGAATTTGCTGCGTGCGATGCGATGTTGCGATGCGATACATCGCATCGCTTCTATCTCTAATAATTATGGCGAAAAAATGGTTCTAATTAAGAATGGGATCAAAAAATTTTCTTGGTCTAAATAAATTTCTTTAGTTTCGGAGAAGATTCTGTCGAAAATTTTCTTCTGGCTTATTGCGTTCCCTGACTATTTTTGAACAAATTTTGGTCGACGGATTTTTTTCATTAAAACTTTTCAACCAAGCGGGTTCTTTTAAAAATGTTCTGTTGAAAACTCTAAAAAATTTGATACACTCTGTGTTTCCATAACTGACACTGGTACCTGGCACTGGCAATCGACAGGCTGGCATCTGGCAGTTGTATCTGGCATTAGCAAAACTGGCTCCTGGCAACAAGTGACCGTCTGTCAGTTTTAATTGCCAGTTTTATCAACTATTAATTTCAAGCTGGCAATTCAAACTTCAAAAATTTGCGTGCGATGTTGCGATGCGATGTTTTTTGCCAAAAATGGCTGCGTGCGATGCGATGTTGCGATGCGATACATCGCATCGCTTCTATCTCTATTCACAATGAGGAGGCTGTTTGCGGGACTGACATTCGACTCGCTACAAATTGTGACTCGCTACAGTTTTTTCAAATTGGCGCTTTTCAGTAGATGTTGTTGAAAAAATTAAGTTTAAAAAGAAAGACTCCGCCCAAGCATCCGCACTCGAATTCGAGTTAGGATTCTTGGGCAGAGTCTTAAAATTTTATCTGAGTTTTTGAAGCAATATTTACTCAGTCAATAGCTCATTTGATAGCCCTAAACCTCAACTAACTATATGATGTGAGAAGCCGAAAAAGCAACTGGAAAATAAAAAACCCACACCAACTGAACAATTTTGGGAAAACAGTAAAAAAGTGAGGATTCTGTTTCGCTGATTCTTAGTGAGTAGTCCGTTTTAGCATCTGCAAACAGCCTCCTCATTGTGTATGCGCCTTTAGAAACAAGAAAAAGCTATGCGGCAACGCCACAGTTCGTGATATACTACCGATTCGATACACCGGCGATTCGATACACTGATTCGATACATCCACGATTCGATACACCTATTCAATACACTGAGGGTTCTATACATTAACTATTACATTTGTTAATTGCTTTTTAGAAATCGGACAAAGCTTTTTTTTGCTGCAAAAAGACTTTTTTTGCTGCAAAAATTAGTTGATGCAAAAAGTCTTTTTTTGCTGCAAAAAAACTTTTTTTGCTGCAAAAATTCTTTTTTTCGCTGCAAAAAGACTTTTTTTTTGCTGCAAATCGGCTTTTTTTTGATGCAAATCGGCTTTTTCTGGTCCAAACTATTTTAGCTGTAATTTTGGCGTGCGGTCGATTGGTCCACGGTCAATTGATCCACAGGTCAATTGCTCCACAAAATTATTTTCAAATTAATCTTTTTTGTCTTGTGAAGAACTTCTGTTATTTTAACAGTTTTTCGATAATTCAGCCTTAACCCTACTGGTTAATCCACGCACCAACCAAACCAGGTGGTCGTCCACCTGGAGCAAATTTTTTTCACGTTTTTCATCTTCCAAAACCCGTTTCCTGGACTGATTCGGACATGCTGAAGATGGTTTGATAGTGGTAAAATGGTACCGGTACCTGGTCAATGCCTTGGTACTAGTACCGTACTACTACCTTAACACCAGTTCAGCTTTCAGGGTCATTCCAGCAATTTTAACGAAACTATAAATTACTCCACAAAATGGAATTTTACTATTATCAAACACTCTTTAGAATGCTCGAATTAGTGTAAAAAACAGGTAATAGAACCCGAAAACATAAAAAATAATTTAACAACAAAGGGATGACCACTTGGTTTGGTTGGTGCGTGGATTAACCAGTAGGGTTAAGGCTGAATTATCGAAAACTGTTAAAATAACAGAAGTTCTTCACAAGACAAAAAAGATTAATTTGAAAATAATTTTGTGGAGCAATTGACCTGTGGACCAATTGACCTGTGGACCAATTGACCGTGGATCAATTGACCGTGGAGCAATTAACCGTGGACCAATCGACCGCACGCCAAAATTACGGTGAGTAGACGTTGGCTACAAATGTAACATTTTTGGCGTTCTGCCCTATGTTCTGTTTAAGCCACTTAGGCTTATTTTTTCAGCCATTTTGTAGTTCGTATACATTTTTTGGTCCCTAAGCCTAAACCTAAGCCTAAGGCCTAAGCCTAAGCCTAAGGCCTAAGCCTAAGTAGGCCTAAGTGGCTAAAACAGAACATAGGGCAGAACGCCAAAAATGTTACATTTGTAGCCAAACGTCTATACCCCAAAATTACAGCTAAAATAGTTTGGACCAGAAAAAGCCGATTTGCATCAAAAAAAGCCGATTTGCAGCAAAAAAAAAAGTCTTTTTGCAGCGAAAAAAAGAATTTTTGCAGCAAAAAAAGTTTTTTTGCAGCAAAAAAAAGTCTTTTTGCAGTAAAAATATTTGCAGCAAAAAAAAAAGTCTTTTTGCAGCGAAAAAAAAGACTTTTTGCAGCAAAAAAAAGTTTTTTTGCAGCAAAAAAAGCTTTGTCCTTAGGAATCGGCGCTAGCAGCGAACAACCCCCCCCCCCTATCAGCGGTTACGGTATTTACATGATGGTTATAGTACCATCCAGGTAAATGGGGTACTTCGGTAGGCGTTGGGGCGTTTGTCAAAAGACACAAAAGTAGCCAAACGCCTTACGTAAGGTGTTTGGCCACTTTGTGTTAGAAGACCTTACGTAAGGCGTTTGGCAACTTTTGTGTCATTTGACACAAAAGTGGCCAAACGCCTACGCACCCTTCAGTATTGTGTTTTGGTTGGTAAATCACTTTTCCATAGTTACAGTTGCGGACAATTGATTGGCGTCAGCACTTACATTTTTCTATCTTGTTGATTATGAACTTAAATATAAATGTTTTCGAAAAACCAAATACACGTTTTGTAGAGCTCTTCAAGGGCTACAAAACTGTCATTACACTTTTCTAAAAAAAATAATTTTCTTGGCATGTTTTGGGCAACTTTTAAGAGCGTTGCATTTTTTTGCCCGACAATGGATGGTTGAAGTTGAAAGAAGTGAAAATGTCCCAAAATAAGGCAAAAATAGGGGTTTTTTTACTTCTTTCAATTTCAACCATCCGTTTCTCAGCCCTGTGCAATTTTCAAAAAAAGCCTGATATGTCATTTTGTAAAAAAATTATTAAGCTTTCAAATAGCGCATTAACTCATAACTTTGGATATTGAAACTTTCAAGAAAAGTCAGTATTTATGCGACCGAACAACCATTTTCCTTCCATTTACTTTGATTTTGACTAGAAATCGACACGTTTTTATTGATGGTCATAACTTTTCTCGAAATAATCAAAAAGAAAAGTTTGACCTACCAAATTGTAGCTAAGATTCAGGCTCACATTGTCAAGCTATTGTTGATGTAAATTGTTATGTTTGTTATGTTATTATCCAATAAACTTTCTGACGCCAATCAATTGTCGGGCAAAAAAATGCAACGCTCTTAAAAGTTGCCCAAAACAAACCAAGAAAATTATTTTTGAAAAGTGACAGTTTTGTAGCTCTTGAAGAGCTCTACAAAACCGTGTATTTGGTTTTTCGAAAAAACATTTATATTTACGTTCAAAATCAACAAGATAGAAAAATATATGTGCTGACGCCAATCAATTGTCCGCAACTGTATCAAACTAGGTTTGTGCGCCGGATCGGAATCCGGTCGGATTTTTCCCGGATTTTTTTAGTTGCAGCCTCTACCGATTTGCTCATAACGCAACACCCGCTGCACATATCTTTTGTTTTTTTCATAGATGTGTGGCGTATGGATTTTTCTACAAAATGAATATGAACATTCTAGGTTCACACCGTAAAATATAATTTTTTCACTATGGCTTGCCGGATTTCAATTAGTATGTCTCAATCCGGATTCAATAATTCAGACACACATATCTCTTCGATTGATTTTAGAACGTGTTCATTGTGTTCATCAACTAAGCACCCATTTTGTAGTTCGTCTCAGTGGCTACAAAATTGATGCTAAGTTACTTGAGAGCAGTCTTCAAAAGTGGGTCAAAACACAATGCACAGAACACGATTTTTAAATTCTTAGACCCGGGAGTTATTGGAAGAAATACGGTAAGTACAAAAAATTTACGTACATGCCGTAAAATATTTTCACCACTTCAACTTTTTCGCTGCAAATTTTGCTGCAAAACGATTTTTTGCAGCATAAAAAGGCGATTTGCAGCAAAAAAAGTATTTTTGCACCAGAAAAAGGCTATGTCCACTATAAAGTGTACACAATGAAAGAGAAGTGAACTTTTATTAACAAAAGGGTCAAAAAACGGCGGCCTATTAATCTTCAAAAGAAAAATATTGAACGTCAATTAAGGATATGGCGCAAATTTGTATGACATTTCCAATTTTCGCCAATGAATTATTTGTTGGTATATAAATATTCAATTTACTGACATAGTTGCACGGGTGCCTTGATATATTTCAGTAGCGTCGAAAATCCCATACCACAGCCGCGGAATTGAAAATCTGACTAAAAACGAGGCGAAAAAAATTAAAATTAAAAAAACAATACAGGCACCAAACAAATAAATACAATTGCAGAGTCGGATTTCACAGCTTTTTATAATTTCAAAAATATATTTTGGATTTCAAGACGTTCGGAAGACTTAATCACTACAAAAATTGAGAAAAAACCACATGCAAATATTTTATCATGTCTTGATGCCCTGTCATCGGCTGTACCGAGAAAGATAAAAGAATATTTGGTAAAAGGCACATTTGGTAAAAAAAACTTTTTGGTAAAAAATTTTTATGGTAAAGGCACATTTGATAATTTTTTTTGTCTGTGTGACACAATCTGTGACACGAAAAGAACCTGAAATAGCCGTTACCAAATTTTTTTCACCAAATGTGACTTTACCAAAATAAATTTACCAAATGTGCTTTTTACCAATGTGCCTTTTACCAAATAATTCTTTACCTTTTTCGGTACAGCCCTGTCATCTATTCCCATGGTTCGTAATCATCCTTTATGAAAAATTTGTCCTTTTCGGGACCCAAAATCTTTTTTATTTTTGAAGTTTTTTGTTAAAATCTTTTTTTTTCGCTCCAAAATAGCAATAAGCATTGGATAAAATGACCTTTTTCTTCAAAAATGGTCAAGATGTACTTTTTTTACCTAAATATTCTTTGTTTTCGAAATTTTAAATTACGAACCCTGCCTATTCCCCATTTCAGACGTGTTCTTCTAGACTTTATATATAACCGAAGCCTTGCGACCGAATTCCAGATATGATGTCAGAAAAGAAAACTTGTTCACAAAGTGACTGTAAGCTATGACTTTCAACAACCACTTTAACACGTCAAATACCGGTTGTTACATCGTTTTTTTTCGACGCAAAATTTAACGCTGAGCACGCCTCTGTTGTTAGCTTTTCAAAATTTGCGCCAAGAATATGAGACACGGCCATTTTTGAAAACTTGTTTTTTGGGTTTTAGTTCTATCGTTATTTTTCATTTTTCATACGGTTTCTGTGAATTTATCTATTGCTTTTAACGCCATCGGAAAGCCCAGAATTAGAGCTTCCCAACGGTATATCACACTGCAAAAGTAATTCGGAAATGTTGTACTACCAACAAAAAGAATGATTTTCGTCACTTTTTGTAATCGTAGTTTTTTGAATAAGAAAGCAAAATTTTTTGCGATTGCAGAAATTCTTAAGTCTCTACTATAACTCGTAGGAAAGAGCAATTCAAATGGAACATTCTTGTGCAAAAAAGTAAAGTAAAACATGGCAGAAAACAGGCTTTCTTAGTGTTTAACAAGACTACTAAAAAAGTTCAAAAAGGATTTTCACGTAAAGCTATAATTTCGCTAGAGAAACCTAGATTTTTGACATCAGATTCGTGTTTAGCATGGTCGATTGCATATGAAACTGCCCTCAAAGCTTACAACTTGCTGTGAAATTTCGAATTCCGCTCAAGACAAAAAACATTTAAACTTCAAAAATAAGAGATTTGAGGAGATTTTGGGAACAGTCGATTTTGGAGCAGTCGATTTTCGGGCGCCAATTTGGAAAAAGTCTGTTTTCGAAGAATTTGATTTGGAAAATCATTTTTTTGGTTAAAATAAATTTTGCGAAGGATTTTTTGAAGAAAAAGTCTAGAAATTTGCAGTTTTCGATGAAAACAGATTGGAATATGGTAACACTTTACTTGGCCCCCCCCCCCCCCCCCACGGCTGACCCACTTTCGAGGTGAAATTTTAAAAACCGATTGCATATTCGTATTTCTCGACACGGATTTTCACGGGAAATGATCATCAGATTCTGTGAAAGTGAAAAAAATTTTTGGGATTTGCCTTGGTCCCCAAGGCAAAATTTTAGAAAAATTAAAAAAAAAATATTTTTCAAATTGGCGCCTTTTGAATTTTAAAGGATTAAGGCTGTATTGGGAGGGAAGGAATAGTAGGGGCCACTTTATGGCAGAACAATAGAAAAGTAAATATATGTATTCTTCGACTGCCTCACCATGTTTTTAACTGGCCGTGGCAAAAAGAGACTCTATACGCATTTTTTGATCAAGAGTACTTCTCGGAATTATGTCTAAGGTAAGTGAGTGCGCGCATCTCTATCTCTCAAGCCCCCTGCGCCACCTTCGGGGCGCAGGGGGCTTGGAGTTGAGATGCGCACACCCACATATCTTAGACACAAATCACTCGAAAGTGACTCTGGATGCATGAAAAAGCATGCATACCAGAGTTTATTTATGCGGTAGGCCCCAGTATTCAAAACTATGTGCAACATCTTCTTGTTAGGGCCTTGTATGATCACTGGCTGCTTTTATCCCCTTCCCTCCCAATACAGCCCTTAATCCCTTTAAAATTCAAAAGGCGCCAATTTGAAAAATATTTTTTTTTAATTTTTCTAAAATTTTGCCTTGGGACCAAGGCAAATCCCAAAAATTTTTTTTTCACTTTCACAGAATCTGATGATCATTTCCGTAAAAATCCGGGTCAAGAAACACGTATATGCAATCGTTTTTTCAAAAATTCACCTCGAAAGTGGGTCAGCCGTGGGGAGCCAAGTGAAGTCTAGCCTGGAATATTTTTTGAAAGGAAGAAAGGAAACCTACAATTTTTTATAAATCTACTTTGGAAGGTCATAACCTCTCAATTTTTCCTCTCAAAAGTATTGCTTTAAAATTATTTAAGACATTGGCTTCAGTTGTGCTATCATGAACAGTGAGAGTGAAGAAGAAATTGACGTCTTTTGAAATTCAAGCGATGAAGAGGGACAGCCAGAAGAATTATCGAGCGAATTTCCTGTTGGTCGCAAATCTTGTGAGGAGCCCAGCTTCGATTCATCGATAGCCAGAAGAAACAACTCATTCTCATTTATTCAGTTATAATCACTTGTCATTGTGTATCGATATGCATGAATTTAATTATGCATGAATTTAATTTAATTTAATTAAGGTTACAAGTTTTACCAGAAGTCAGCAGTCAACATTCTCGATCTCAATCGTGCTGCTTCGCACACGAGGTGGTATTATACTGTCGTGAGGCCAACTGCTTTAAAAGGTATGGACAGAGCTAAAGCCAGAACACGCTTTCCAACGTATCGATGTGAGACAGAGAAAGCCACAGTCATGAAGCCGATTCCATCAAAACAGAAGTTGATTTCATCATATACATGGCGCTTAAAAAGGCAGACATTAACCCAATGGTAATTTCCACATTGAACAAAGGCTGTCAAAACTATAAACTTTGCAGGCAAACAATCGTTCTATTTTTTCCGCTGCTACTGAAGGTGTTTCCGATGAGGTACTTTTCGCATTAGACCGGATCAAGCTGTTTAAGCGATTAAATGAATTTCGAAAGGTTTTCGTTTCAGTATTTATCTTTATACGTCTTTTTGATTATTTGCAGTGCATATTTCCACAAGGCTTAACAGATCCAGCATCTTTGATTATTCCTCAACATGGAAGCTTCATGTAGATGGCTCACCTTTCGTTATTTATGACTCTGGCATTCAAACAGTAGCTCACCGAATTATTATTATGTCGTCGAGTTTCATGCTGCAGGTAAATTTAGTCACCATTTTTGGTATCCTATTTTAGTCGCTTTATCTTTAAAAGCTTTTTGAAACATTGTCTTTCGCTGCTGATGGAATTTTTTTTGCTCGTCCAAGTGGCTGGCGTCAGCTTTACGCAATTCACGTCCGTTTAACAATAATTTCGTTCCAGCTGTTCGATCCACAAGTCAGAATAGTCTTACAAGCTATCGGCATTGTGTTCACGAAAGTTCAAGCAAGATGAAAGTGACTGAAAATTGACTGATTAGAGATTGTAATTCAATGCAACTTGTCGTTATTTGGTGGTGAGAATATTTCTAAAAATGTTAGGTCTTACAACGTTACTATTTAGAAGAAGCTATACACCGTTGTGCTACTTCATTACTCTTATTCGTTGAGCAAAAA